>VTPC01003185.1:23217-98421 GCA_011009095.1 Ignelater luminosus
GCTATGCTGTATTTTTAAAAGACTTTTTAGAAGTACACTAGAGGGACACATTTTACAATATGAAGTAGTAATGAGTTATTATTATTTGTCTTAAAAGAATATGTACAACAATATTTTTAAAACTCGGATTACAAGCATAAAGACTCGAAAGGATTGGTGTTAATTAAGTTTTTTGCAATAAATTGTTGATACAAATAGTAGTACCACGCAAAATATAAAGAGAAAATCGCATTTACAAAAATTCAATTTGCTTTTCTAGTTTCTGGTAAATATTAGTGACGGCTATCACGAGAACAATTGGGCTGTGTCCCTGTAAAAGTTTATAAGAATTTACCTGTAAATTACATTTTTAATAATAAGATGGTTAGTGATGCTACAATTTAATTTTTGTTAAAAATTGTTTTGATTACTTCGGCATAAATGTAAAATTTCTTTGTCACAAGCACATGAGTAACGTAATGTTATTGTATAAGCAGTCAGCTGCACTCTAACCCACGGAACGCCCCTTACCTTTGATAATCAGCATATTGTGATTAACAAATTTTGCTCATGTAAGACATTTTTACTTTATAGATATTTCAATTGATTTAAAGAAGAGATGAATTTGTTTTAAAAAAGTTTTAACGTGCCGTTGATTTGCCGTTGACCACAAAAACATGTAGGCACTAAGACTAAAGAATCTTTCCATATTCAGTCAGTGGAACAAATCTTCTATCGGACTGCAAAACCACGAGTAGATGCGCGCAGTTGCGGTCCTGGTGCTGACTGATGGCGTCTTTATCTTTCCAACCGGCTGTGATGTTCTTCGGATAAACTTGGATTTTCAAACCCATGATGAACATCAGGGGTAGGTGATGCAAGCTGCTTACGCCCGGAAACGTCCAGTCAAATTTGACTCAATAGTAATCAAGGCGGATGATACCGGTTAGCCTGCTAGCATTCCTTGATGCGGACGTCCCCTTGGTGTAACAGGAAGTAACAAAAAGAGGCTTTCAAGCGATAGTACTCATTGGCTGGTGTGAAACGCGGCTAGTTGAGATAAAGTGAAGGATTTGTAAGCCATCGTCAACGAATAATGAAAGACATCCAGTTAACGTAGCACACTAACGGTTAAGCTTTGTTTGCGTAATGTTAAGTTGAGATGGCCTAGACAATGTTAATGGTCTGGACAGTGATGTTAAAAAAATACTAAACTATCACGGTGGAAAAGTGCAGTATCGGACGGCTGAATGAACAGTCTTGGCAGATATAGTGGGACTAAAGCAAAATTAATACATGGTAATAAAATAGTTTGGCATGGAATAATTCCAGACAATCACAAACCCAACACAAGGTTTAAACAATAATGACTAACATAAATAGCTTTTTTCTTGGTCAGATTTCGCCGTGGTGGATTTGATATATGCAGGTCCTAAGACTTTGGCACATTGAACTCAACATTGCACTGCCTGGTCCAAAAAAAGCTACTTCAGTTAGTCACAACCGTTTCAGCAATTAATATACGGGTCTAAATTACGATTGGCATAAATACCTTTTTCCTGAACAAACCCTTGATGTGCACCTACAAAACAAAGATCTGCAGTCAAACATAAAATATGATGATTTGTTCATTTGAACAAATGCTTTTGAACTAAGATTTTTCAAACTTGCTGACAAACATTTTCATGATGATCCAAAATTACAGTAATGCACACTGAAACACTCTTTTCTCTATGTTTAGTGGATAATCTACCATGTCAGGCTTTCTATTTTTGATCAGCTTTGGAGGGTTACATGCTAAACATGGAAAACACTTGCCATTGATACATGCAATCAAGATAAACAGTACCCTACAGAAATTCTAAAAAATTATAAACAGATAGGATCAATGATCTTCTTGAGGTTTTTGCAATGTTGAGTTTTGGTGTGCTTTTACGCTTTTTATTTTTTTGGATCTTTAGGCTTTTAGGCCGTCTCACAAGAGCTTTGCATCATCACCTATAGCAAATGATGTCAAAACTCGTTTTATGCTCTTGACTCTGCTTCAACCGTTTCAATAATTTTGCATCAAAGTTACGAAGAGGGGTCAATAAGTCCTTAGAAAAAGATAAAAAACAATTTTTTGGATATTTTTTTTATTTTTCAACATAATCTCCTTTTAGCTCGATACACTTTGTTAGACGTCCCTTCAGTTTTTTAAACCTTCAGAAAAATACGATTTAGGAAGTTCTTCAAAACAGGCATTTGTATGGGTGATGACCTCCTCGTTTGTTATCCGTTGTCCACCGAGCCATTTTTTTAAGTTTGGAAATAAAAAGAAGTCACTGAGGGCCAAGTCCGGAGAATAAGGTGCATGGTATACTAATTCGAACTTTAATTCCTCAATTTTAGCCATCGAAACTGCGCACGTGTGCACTTGGGCATTGTCTTGATAAAAGAGGATTTTTTTTGTCCAAATGAGGACGTTTTTCCTTTATTTTTTCACTCAAACGGCCCAACAACGACGCATAATACTGTCCAGTGATTGTTTGTCTGTTTTCTAAGTAATCAATGCAAATGATACCGCATGCATCCCAAAAAACCGTGGCCATAGTTCTGCCAGCTGACTTCTCCGTTTTTGCCTTCTTCGGAGCCGGTTCGCCTTTAACAATCCACTGTTTTGACTGTTCCTTCATCTCTGGAGAGTAGTGGTGTATCCATGTTTCGTCTACAGTTACGAATCGACGCAGAAACTCGTCCGGATTACGACGCATGCGCGCCAAGAGAGCTTTAGAGGCGACCACACGATTGTGTTTGTTCTCAGCCGAGAGCAAACGCGGCACCCATCTTGCAGATATTTTTATCATACCCAATTTATCATGCAAAATTGAAATGACGGTACCTTTTGATACCCCTGTGGCCTCAACTATTTCGCGCAATTTTGTTCATCGAACACTTAACACCATATCGTGGATTTTGTCGATCATTTCTGGAGTATTCACTTCTACGGGGCGTCCTGAACGATGTTCATCTTTTGTTGATGTACGGCCACGTTTAAATCTAGTGAGTAATGACGCTTCCTAAAAACAAAGCATTTTCGATGTTACGAGCGCCATCTCTTGGATTTTCTAAGGACTTACTGACCCCCCTCGTACAACTTTTGCTAGAACTATTTTTACACGGAATACTGATATGGCATACGTTAACAATATAAAGTTCTTGAAACTCAGATATCAAATGATACATCAAGAATTTTAGTTCCAAATATGTAAGTGAATCTCTACTTTAGTATGATAACCTGATGCAATCAAAGATACTAATTAGGGAATTTTTCTAGTGTTTCAAGTTTCTTATCTTGATTCAAATAGTTTAGGCTTTCAAAAAAGCGTTTAATTGTTTCAGTTAAGATTGTCTAATTAAATTTATTTACAGCAAATTAAAATAGATTGATTGCGAAAGCATGCAGTTACTAATATCACAAAATAATTCTAAATCCTACCCTGTACAGATCTTATCCCTCATAAAAGTGAAGCTGAAATAAAATATTTGACAAACACCTACCTATCATTATATTTTCATACTTTGGTGTCACATAATTTATATTTTCATCTAGCCATTTTACATCGATCATGACATTTACTATGCTTTACAATTTTTTATGACACCAATTCGATATGTATCATCATAAATTTATTTAAAGAGTCAGTTTCCATTTTTCTTATAAAGAATTTTTTTCTTCCCCTCTTTTTGAATAAAATATTTACATAAATACACAGAACTAAGCAAAAAATAAAAATAAAATAGAATGCTAAGTCGTTAATTTTGTAACAAAGTTTCGTGTTCTCAATATAAGAATTTTTTGCGAAGCGATGGCTCTTTCCGATTGAAACACAAAGAAAGTTTTACCAATATCAAATATGTCAAACGGAAAAGCAGAAGTTTAAATTAGTATATTTATGGTAGGTAAGAAAGCAAAACTTGGGGAGATTTTGAGTGACGTGTAATATTAAAAATTCTGTAGGTACCGGTATGAACTTGAAGGATGGTAGCTAAATGTCGGTTCCCGAAATGCACCCTGATGCAATTACCTACTTTGGAAGATTTAAATGAGAATAAGTAGACAGATATTGCTTTCTTGGATGCAGTAGCGCATTGGAATGAACTCAATTACGATTCTTGCGAGCTTCCTCATTTTGGAATTAACTTGCCACGTAGAATTAGTAAACATAGCGCGCCGGAAATTGAAAATTTGTTGTTTGCAGATATACTAAGTTCAAGCTTTTAAACTGCTAAAACGACATAATTAAATTCCCACGCTTTTCACTGCAGATTTTGCTGACTTTGCGGTTGCGTAATGTTATAGCCCATTTGTGCGAAAATAGGGCCACTCAGAAAGGAGCACACGCAACGTCTCCACATGTGAATTTAGAGAGTTCGAAATTTATCGGTTATCAGCGCAAAATGCGTCCGCAGTCGGCCGCCTCGCGAAAGGTCATCACTTTTCCATATTGAACAGACAGAATGTCACGACTCCAACCCCTAGGGTGAAATACGAAGAAGATAAATCGCTTGTGTCGTTGTTGACATACGACAATACCGCTCTCATCGCGGGGCCTTTCGTGGGGGTCGCAGCGATAAGGTTAGGGCTATTACCACGAAGTACCCTGGCCAGAAAGCGCTTCTTAGTTCCCGACTCCCACAAAACATTTCTTTGTATTCACATACGCGCTTCGGCCGTCCATCAGCTGACCTTTCACATCCTGATTGACGTGTTATCAGATATTTTTACAAATCGTGCCTTCCTGCCCTCGTTACAAAATTACCCAACTGACTACTCCCTCCTTGCCCAATTTGTGTTGTTTGGTATTCTTAAATATTTAAAGTTTAAAATTAATTAAATGCTAACCGTCTCCAACTTTGTTTTCTTTCGCATAAGATAAACAAAAGTGTAAGATTTACTTTCACTCGTGCTTCAACTCTACTTGAGGTTGCTAAGTAATAATTTTCAAGCGACCATAATGGTTAAACAGTATTATGTTGCAGTAATCAACTGGGAAGTGGTTAGTGACTAGTTGAAACATACAAATTAGTTCATCACCACATTTCCGACGCGACCCTAGCCATGACAGTTTCCATCTTCAGCAATTTTAACATACGTTTCGTGTTCAGCTTCGTCTCGTTTTCTAAGATAACGTTAAGACTTGCGGATATTTTCCACTTTTGTATCTGAACTATGCAGATTTTCCGGTTTTGTTGTTGGTTGCTGCTATTTGTATCAGATATGTAAAAAAGTGGTTACATTATACTTCTTGAAACTTGTAGAGAGCGGGTAGGGTAAAGTAGGTATAAACATGAAAATGCGCTGTTTTTCTTTTTTCTTATCTTTTGTTGTCTTGTACGTTGTACGTTGATAAAAATAAGTTTTCTTCAAGGTAATTTTAGAACACTAAACAAACAAAATAACGATTTCACCATTTTGTTCATAAAATGCTCGCTATGTGTATCAAGCTGACGTGAGGTTTATTTGGTCGGTACTATGTTCAGGATTCATCAAATCGGTGACGTACTAATGTCACAAATTGTTGGCATCATATGTAAGGGTGACATTATCAAGATTTAAGAGGTGATTTATCATAAATAAAGACCAGCCATTAACATTATACGCAATTGTAAATTATTATGGAATTTCCTAGTATTTGACAGTTTGTCGAAATGTTTATGATTATGTGGATTACAAAACATAAATAAAATGTTTTTTTGGAATGAATATTCAAAGTACCTTTTTAGGAATTCATTATTGATGTTAATATTAGTATTAATAAATACTAGAATGAACAATAAATTCATAAGGAAGTTCTGTGAATATTTCTTCCAATATTTATTATCTTATGCAGAAAATGGATCTAAATGAACTACAATTAGTTCTGTATATATTAACATTTGTACAGTGTATTCTACTTTTAGTTATAATATAGTCTTTATTATTTTTAGATAAACGCTGTACATTATCGCGTTTTTTATTGCTAGCGCCACCTAGTGGTAATTTTGAAAGTAAAACATTTAAATATTAATCAAACTGAAATTATTTTTTCTATTGCGGGGCATTTTGAATAATTCAACTTTTGATATCATTCTGAGCAATCAATTGTTGAATATTTCTCAAAAGCTTTAGGCACCAAGCCTTAGATTTAAACACATTTAGAATTCTCTAATATTCTAGTATATATTTTTGGCTTAAACCTACAAATAGTTTGTTTAAGAGTCAAGCTTCTTTCTTTTTCCCATAATTGCATGCGAATGGCGTTTTATGGCAGCAATTCATGTGTGCCTTCTGCCGGGATCCAACCTGATTTGCATTATCATAGGCACCCGACTGAAACACTACCCTCCTCTACGAAGCTCCACTACTAAGCATGAGCGTGTAGTAATATGAAGAATCTTCTGTCAGCCGTAATTGCTTTTCACCAACAACGCCACCGCTGTAATGCCTTTATCGCCAGTTAACTTTTCCATCAATACACTGCATGACCACACCGGTAACCGTTACAATCATATCATGCTACGCAATGATAGGAGTAAAGGCAGAAGCAATTATCTTGCCTCGATGTTCCCAAGGGTTAACCTATGCAAGGTTTAAGAGGTGTCGAGTACCCATTATGACCAATGACACATAGGTTTCAAGCAAGGTGGATCGTCTCATCTTTTACTTTGTTCAACTCAAGATAAGAGATAACGTTTTAGTCGTACAAACTGTCTACTACGATAGGAGATGATGGAGATCTTGATGAAATAGAAACTTTCTTGAAGGAAGAGTTACCCACATTGAATCACCGTTTATTACTGGTATAAACAGATTGATTTGGAGGTGGAGGAGTTCTGCTCGTTCGATGATAACAGAAAATGTCGTTAATGTCACATTAACTACAAGCAGACAAGTTGAGTACTGATGTTATGATAATTTATAAAATTCCATATAGCCCAGTCACTTTATACAAAAAAAGGCCAATCCCAGAAAAAATTGAAGTGCAGATTTTTCTTTGGGATTCTCTTTATTTCGGCGTCAAAAAGAATCCCCCAAAAGTCCATAAAGCCAACTAGACGGCTGTAGAAGTTACAGAAGGTGAAAGGTCACGATTGTTTTTGACGCCGAAATAAAGAGAATCCCGAAGGAAAATCTTCAGTCGGATTTTTTTAGAGGTGAATCTATAATGTGACTGGGCTAATATCAACATGTAAAGATTAGGAGGGTTTGTTTGCAATTTAAAACTGTTTCAATACTGATGTAAATTTGCACATACCAATCGTTAAGAAAATGGATGCTCTTATGCCGGTACATTAAAGCCTGTTTACCTGCAGTCTTAAAAAGCTTACAGAATTTTGTTACATAGGTTTTGGGTTTGTTTCTATGTGCCAGGGAAGATCTTACAAAACGGTGGGCCAGTCAAAAGTTAATTCATGTTTTCAATTGATCTGCCAAAAATCTAGTGGAACTTGAGGCTTCAGGTTCCGATATAATAGGAATCCATCTAAGACAAAATATGTTTGCAAATGTATGGATTATTTCACATCAAATTGGGATGTGCTCTGAATGGTTCTAATTTGTTACAAACATAAGACTCAGTTAGCCTACTTAGTCTACCACATTTATTATCTTAAGCAGTGAAAGCTAAACAAATTAGTACCGAACGTTACTAAATAGATGTTATAGCATTTCCAGAGATTGCAGAAATGTGATACATATTCAGGAATTAATAACGCAAACACGGACTAGGGAAACACCCTTCCGTTGAAAGTTGTTTGGTAAAGTAGGAAAATGAATGAAAAAACCTGGAACGTTTTTAAGGTTTTCAAAGTTGCATTCGCTCCAGCTTTTACATCATACCCGAATTCTTCAGAACTGGAATTGTTTTGGCATTAGTCGGCTTTTCTCAATTACATTTAGGTAATTCTGGAAGAAGTGTAGTATTGGTAAGTCATGGATATTTTTGACCAAGCGGCTGAGCGTGACTAGACGTTAGTTTCCAAAATTCGTTTGTAGACCATTTTCAGTATTTTTCATCTCAATAGCAAAACCGTCCTAAGATCACGACACATAAAATTTTAATTTTAATATTTCAGATCGCTCATTAACTCTCACAAGTTCAAAAAGCCTAAATAACCCAAGCAGTTTAAAGAGTTCTAGAATTCGACCGGTTCAAAGAGCCTAATCGGATCTCAAGGATCGAAGTTAGAAAAGTTCAATTGTCTTGACAATCTCGACAAGTCTGATCCGCAACATCCAGTAGAGAAGATCCCGAAATCCAATTTAAAAATCAGCTTCTTCCTAATCTGTTACTCGCGAAATGTATTCTACACTAAAAATCAAAAGGAATATCAGATACATGATATCATATAATGTACGTTTAAAAAAACTTCACCTCGCTTGCGCAATTTTGTAGTTTTCCTCTGTCTGCTACGAAATAACAAATCAAATTTACATTGACTTCTACAAGAATAGATTGTTGTTTAAACCACCTCATCTTTCACGTGAAATAAGGAACGGCGTTTCAACGTAATTTGTTAACAGAACCAACTAATGCAACGTATGACTCAAAAAGTCTCTGTTACTGCTCTCTTGCTAAACCGATTAATCAGATTAATGTAAATAAAAATTGGTTAGAAAATATAAAATTCTCTGGAATGCACAAGTAAAATTTTTTTTGACAATTTTAAAATTACGATTTCTACACCTTTTCACACCCTTTATTCACAAACCTTCATTTCAGAAGACACTTTCTCCTGGCGTTTAAAAATTCCAATATAAGGTGTGATGTAATTTTTAAACAATCAACTCGAGGTTTCAGAAATCAAATTTTCCTGACTACTTTAAAGGAGAAAATCGAATATTGAACAGCTTTTAGTTTTCTATTTCTATCCAAGCAGCATAAGATGATCCGAAGCAGCGACTCGTCAGCGTCTGGCGTGTTTGCAGCCTGATGTGTATTATTACGAGCTGGCGTGTCTGGTTTCCCAAACACTTCTTATCTTTGGAAACTCCCAGGTTTTCTTCCCCGTTCTGTCCTGGTTACTTTAGTGCATCGACGGAATTTTTAGTATGTTTTCTCCAAAAAATAGCACTAAATGGAAGACATAAAAAGTTTATTCAACTTTAGAGACACTTAAACGACTTCCCCGCTAGATTGCTGATGATAATGATAAGAACTGTTTTTTAAGCGTTTTCTATCTAGATTTCATTATAGAATGTAAATAAAATATTTAGTTGAATTTTCTAAATAAGTTAGTATCGCCCAAGAGTTCGCTATCTCATAAGCAAGTGGAAAGAAAAATAACAGTAAGCCTTGTAAGGGGCATGAGAAATGACGCAACCACCGACAGCATAATGTGACGTTAGATTGACAACATATCAGCCTTTACTTACCCTTTATCGATCGAACAGTAACCCCTGTAAAATGAATTTGAAGGTATAAATATGCAACAACGTTGAATATGCAGTGCAATATTCATAACTGATTAAAATTGGTATTATTTGCTGAAACTAGTTACAAAGGGTAGCAAAACTCCATCACGAACAATATCAGGGAACTAAATCTTAATTAAAGAGAATTTATTTTGAAATAACTTTGCATCAACTAAGCAGGTCTGTTATAGTTTTCGATGCCAACGAAGCGCATATTTTATTTCGAGAACACACAGGTTGAACAATAGTAGAATGAAAATCGACATACATATCCTTTTATATTTATTTTTTAATAAATTGTTTCTTGAAATAGAATACATTATTGACTTTTGACAAACATAAAAGTCACTGATCTGAAAAGGTCTGTAATGTCCACTCACACAAAATTGCCCTTGCTCGATTCTGTATATCCTTAATAAAAGATTTTATCGTTTGTAACATTAAAGTAGCTTTAACCTCCCGTTAGTGATAATTAAAGCCATTGTTTAACGTTATTATAAGAGATTATTTTAAAGCTTCAAGTTAATTGAAGCTGTTAAATCTAGTTTTATTGAAACTGTTAAAGTCAACCATTCGTCAAGAATTTACGTTTCGATAGATGTCATATTACAGCAGTTAAATGTATTTGCATTATTTGGGAATTAACAATATCTTAAGCGACTTAATAAATCAGTTTTTTTCTGTACGGTTACCAATTAAGCCAGTTGGTATATATATATATCTGATTAGTATGTATCGCTTAAATATCTTTCACTTAAGACTGAAGTGCACAAAATTAAAAATTTCGCTAATACAGTAATTATTAAAAAATTAAATTAATAAGATCCAATTTACTTAGGCACATTTATATAGTTCTTGGTCTACTTGAAATCAGCATTTCTGTGTTACCATACGATCTAATTCTGAAGCAATGCTAAATTTTCCTGCCATAAAAGTTTACCAATTTAATTTTCCTTTTCTTAAAGACTTTGGTTTTGGTCAATAATAAAAAAAGTAGCCAAAAATCACAAACTTCAACATCAATAAGAAAAATTGTATTTATTGGCCAAGAAATTAAAAAGAATTTGCAAAGAACAAGACTTTAATATTCAACGTGGTTCTGCTGTCAATACAGAGGTACATACTGTTTAAAACCACTACCTATTTAAAATCATTCAGCTCAAAACCGAAGAATTGTGATAAACTTTGGAAGGTGGTGACGTAACCTTGCGTTATACCTAATTAAACTTACACCAGTATAACTAGGACTTAAAAAGTCCTTGGCTGGCTAATCCCAGTTGGTGGCCTTGAGGGCAAAAATGCAAAGGCGCCAGTTCTCAAAGGAACACAAAGAACAGGCAAAATCGTAACAGTTAAATACTCGTATATAATAACAATTTAACCTCAAAAAAATCAAATAACCAATAACAATAATAAATGTATGAAACTGTGTAACGAAATTGAAAATCTGAAACAAATGCATACAAAAAAAAAGCTACTTAACGGTCGCTTCCTAGTTTGTGAAATAAATGCTCTGAAAGAGCACCCAATCCTTATCTACTTAATATAACACGACTACAATCAACAAAAATTTCAAAATCGGTAGAATGCAATTACTCGTGATGAATTCCTTCTTTCTTAACGTTAATAAAATTTGAGCCAATAATAACAAAATTGGATAAATTTCCGGGTGTATTTTTATATTTCACAAGTTCTCCGCTGAGATTTTACTGCTTCGGAAGGTAAGAAAAGGCCAACGGTATACTTTCACAACAGCTAGGGTGACGGACAGTTCCCAAAGCCTGTGGATGAAATTCCGAATTAAGCAGCATTGCCAGAGCTCAACTTCTTCGTTTCTTCCTCGGTTACAGCAAGAGCAAATTAGGAGGTCACGCAGAATTTTTGCCCCGGGAATAAGCTACATGAATAGAGTAATACAGTGAGACCAAAAAAACAGACCAGATGCACACCACTTACCCTCGAACTGCTGAGGCTTGTCGCATCAAAAGATTAAAAATTTAAAGAACTTAAACCCACTAACATTTTAACGGCGACCTCCCGCTCGCAATTGTCGATCTAGAGCGCGCTCGGACTAAATCTTCCCGTTCCCCCTAACATCGAACTCTTCCCCAAGAACAGGTCATAACGGTCCGATTTCAATACGACAGCAATTATATTAAAGAACGGAAGAATTATCGGTGGTTCCTAGCTGCTACATTTCTCACGGTCTGGTGCCTTTCTCTTTATAGCTGCATATCTCTTGCCGTTTTTCAGATCGTCAAACATCTTCACTATTCTTCTTGCCCAACACAACTCTCTCCTTTTTTGGGTGGTAGACAATAGCCTTCTCTCTTCGCCAATCCTTTTTAATACATCTTCATGTTTTACTTTGTCCATCCACTTAATCTTAAGTAATTTTCTCCAAATCCACATTTCAAAAGTATCTATTATTTCCCTATCTTTCTTTAACAATATCCACGTTTCCAAGCCATACAAAAACATACTCCAGACAAGGAAAATAGCCATCCTTTTTCGAAGCTTGCTACATAACACCTCCTTTTTGTTTCTAAACGCTACCTTGGCTATGTTAATTCTGATCTTTACCTCCGTCTCACTTCTCTAATCCTCAACCAACTTGGTACCTAAATATCTGCACCTGTTTACCTTCTTTTATACATACCCTTCCATTACCTCTACTTCACTCACCCTCATAACCTTCGTTTTATTTGTGTTTATTTTTAAATAATACTTTTCGTCCACGTTTTTTTAGATTGCTCAGCAGTCTTTTCAGTTTTTTTGTGTTTTTCTCAAAGACTAACATGTCGTCTGCAAATCTGACGCGCACAATTTTCCTGCCTCCAATATCTACTCCACCGTATCCATTTCAGTATTCTTTCATCATTTGTTCCATATAGGTGTTAAACAATGTAGAAGATATACAGCAACCTTGCCTTGATCCTCGTCCAATCTCCGTTCTCTGTTCACCTTAAATGAGTCAAAAAAGAAAAATTTTCCAGAACCTAAAGGATGTAGGTAAACTCTCAGAATTATTAGGCTCAATCATTCCTCCACCCGAGAGGAAACTATAAAAAGACTCAACAACACATTGAAAATACAGATGCAACTACCACAAAGAACGGTAGCAAAAAGTGACCGTTACAAGACCTCTTGTTTATATGGTCGCTTAGTAATCTCATATATATATTTTATACCTACTTCAAGACTTTTTCAATCTGTGAAGTTATGAAAACACATAAGAAAGGAAAAATATAATGTAATCCTTCTTTTCAGATCTTTGGATTGATATCCAATCGGTGATTGCAGATGAACATAGAGATCAGTCTGTTTAATTATAGCGTCAAAGCATAAACCTTTTTTTCCGTTACCTTCTAGAGCTATAATACAATCATATGGTTCTTCATCAAAGTCCTGATATTTTGCAATGAAACAAATGCACATACCTGCAATGTGCAAGTGGGTTTCGCTGAATCAGCATGAAGGTGTAGAATTGCTGCAGCTGCATTGGTTTCGGTCTTAGAACTTGGAATAAAAGAGTTGTGTAAAAATCAGAAAGTGAACAACAGTGAAAAGTAAAATATGAGAAGAATAAAAAATGAAAAAATAGTGGTAGGCAAAAAATCCTGAAAAATGAAAATGTCACAAGCCCAAAAATTCATAAATTGTAAACTTAATTTGGGAATTATAATTGTAAATCTTGTTAGATGCATTTTTCTTAAACCAAACATTTTTGTATTAAATCAACTCAGCTACCCATTTATGCGCCCTGAAGTATTGCTTAAAATTGACATATTTCCTGGGTGCCCTTTTCTTTGTTTTCCATCCCTGGATAATCAATTTGTTGTCCTAAAGGTCCATCGCTGCTTGTGTATCCTCTACGCATGTTCTTTTCCATTTCAGTGTTTTTACATATTTTTTTCTTGCATTCATATCCGTTTCCTAAAGTCTTTCAATTTGTCTTTATGTGAATGTTTTAAATTAAGTATTACTCTGCCCATTTTATTCTGCTTTCCAACTTTTTCTATTTTATTTTTAAGTCAGGATTTAATTTCTCACAGTTTATTTTTAAACCTGTTTTTACCCCCTTTGTCTAAATCGTTTAGGTATCATTTTTTCTAAAGTATTTTCGCTTTCAGCAAAAAATGTAAAGCCATCTGCAAATCGTAAAATTTATCAAACATTTTTCTCCTCTGTGTATTCCATCATTTTAATTCATGATGATTCTTGCTATTCGACAATTGTAGGTTTTTTTAAATAATTTGTATATTCTTTTGTGGGAAGCCCTGATTATTGATTGCATCGTTTTCTATACTGTCGAAAGTTTTTGAAAATCTATAGTTCCTTGTGCAAAAGCTGCTCCTAAACCGTATCTGTTTTAGTATTGTCGTTTTTATTTATTTTCTTTCTTGTATAACATGACTATCTTTGCTTCTGTTCATAGTTTGGGAAATTTTTTTTTTGCTCAAGTGTCTTATTGAACAAATATCTCATAAATTCTTCTGGGAGAGTCTCTAACATTTTGTGTATTTGAACATTCTTACGTGCTTTGCTCTTTTTTATGTTTTCTATAGCTCTTTTCATTTCTTCTTCTGGAATGGGTGTCCGTTGCGAAATATTTTTCGTTGCATTTATCTAATTTTGAATTTTTGATTTTCTTCATATAATCTTTTGTAACATTCTGTTGCCTGTTTAATTATTTCTCATCTATTTCTTACTTCTTTTCTGTTCTGATTTTTTGCTCCTAATAGATATTCACGTTTCTTCAACAAGCAATTTATTGCTTTTTTTTCCTTAGTTATGATTATTATTGTTTATAGTTTTTGCACTTACATGTCAGCATTTATACATTATTTTGCCATTTTCGGTGCGAGTGTCGTCGTCATCCTATGAATTTCTAATTGTTTTTGTAGTTGCTGTTGTTCTTTTAGTTTCTCCGCCCTGACTATAATTTCTTTACCCTATTAGAGGGTTTTGTTTCTCTTTTTTATTTCTTTAGTAAGATTCATTGTTGGTTTTGCTGCATCAAGTACAGTTTGAATATAAGAAAAATAAAAATTGAATATTATTATTTTCAAATAAATTTTTTTGCAAATTCAGGCTTCCTAACGTAAACGTACAAGTTTCAAAGAATTTTTCTGTCTAACAGCAGATTCCTCTATAAGGAACAATTTTCGATTCTTTAGATTGCCGATTTGAATAATTCAATAACTATAATATTTTACCAAAAACATAAATTATTCAGAACTGCTATTTCCAAAAAACAATAATAAACTTTTGTACTTGCGCTTACTTATTGTTTTTCAAAATCATAAAACAGTATCCTCTAATAATCTGTGTAATAAAAGTAACCCAACAGTTGCATTATCGTTTTCAATGTTTATATTACAGACAGATTGATCTATAGGTTTTAGACATGAGTGTTATTTTATTGAATTTATACCTAATACCATTATTTACTACATATATTTCAATGGAATAGCGTGAAACATGCGTACACTGAGCATCCGGCCTCGCTATAAGCATATTAATAACACATGAGTTTTGTATAATCGGATCAGCTTCTGTGCATCTATGTATTTTACATTTTAGATTAAATAGTGTCTATACGATTTTAAATTGGAAACTTAGTGAACAAGAAAAATTTTTCAGAAAAATTCTATTTTGCTTTTTTAAGATCTTATAATGACATTAACAAATTATTTAAAAAGGGTTGACCAATACATTGAATTAATGGTACAGCCTATTCACTCTCTCGTTGATGTTTGATTATTATTTCTAACATCGAATTAGTCACATGCATTATGGATCACTGGCTATCTGCTTTCTGTACATACGATATCACAGAAAAAAATGCTAATTATTTCAGAATATTGATAAGAGTTTATGCCTGTTAACCTGGTTAGCGTTCACATGTTTTTGGTACGTCTAGTCAAGTGATGCCAAATGCGTCAAAAAACTCATCTTGAGACATTACATTTTTAATAATTGCTTGATTGGTTGTAGTTTCATCAAATAGTTCATGAGGTGACTGTAAAACATTAACTATATATTGATTTTATTGTTTAATAAAAATGGCAGAGGACTGATCTTGTTATGTGATATAGTAATTCATTACCCTTTTTTTTTTCTTCTCTTATAACTACGTATAGTGACATAAAATCAACTTCCTCGCAAACTCAATTTTCCCCTTGCGACTTCCGACAGAAGCAGTTTTCAAAACACAAATATGACAGTAAATCATTTTCATAACAAACGCTTGAACAAGATATTAATACATAGTTGCTAAGAGAAAATAGAATAGAACGAATATTCCCTAAACTTCCATCCTGTAAAGTTCAGATGTTTCGTTTAACGTCACAAATGCTATCTAACAAATAGAGGTCTAGCTACTAAGGTATGAATATTAAACAGTTTTAAATACGCTTCTAAATTTGAAAAAGAAAATAAAAATTGATAACAAAAGCAAAAAGCGTTTTCAGAATGCCAACGTTGTATTGTAGCATCTTTCTTCTGCTAAACTTAAAGTGACAAAATACGAGGGCTGTTTGACGGAAGTGTGACATTTCAATAAAGAACAGGTTTAGCCTAGATTTTTTTTATTATTTTTCAACATAGTTCCCTTCAAGTGCTACACACTTAGTCCAACGACTTTCCAATTTCTTTAAGCCTTCTGAGAAATGTTCTTTTGGCAACTCGTCAAAATAGGCCTGCGTTGCAGCAATAACCTCTTCATTTGATGCGAATTTTTTTCCTGCGAGAGATTTTTTCAAATTCGGAAATAAAAAAAGTCTCTTGGGGCCAGATCCGGTGAGTATGGTGGATGGGGAAGCAGTTCGTAGCGTAATTGTACCAATTTAGCGGTCGCAATTGCGGATGAAGAGATGGGGCGTTGTCGTAATGAAAGAGCACTTTCTTACGTGCCAAATGTGGGCGTTTTTTCTTTAAGATAACATCAAAACGGGTCAATAAATCAGCATAATATTGGCCAGTTATTGTTTTACCCCTTTCCAAATAGTCAATATGGATTATGCCTTTAGAATCCCAAAAAATAGTCGCCATGACCTTATTAGCCGAGTGACCAATTTTAGTCTTCTTTGGTGCACGTTCGTCTGGTGATATCCATTGTTTCACTGTTCCTTTGTCTCAGGGGTATGGTGGTGGATCCAGGTTTCGTCAACAGTCACATATCGGCGAAAAAACTCAACTGGATTACGTTGTAACATGACCAAACATTGATTTGAAGGTTGAACACTAATTCTCATTTGGTCCACTGTGAGTAATCGCGGCACCCATCTTGCTGATACCTTTTTCATATGCAAATGTTCGTGTAAAATATTATGCACCCGTTCGATTGAGATGCCAACAGCATCAACTATCTCGCGCACTTTCAAACGTCGATCAGCCATTACCATATTATGGATTTTGTCAACGATTTCCTTAGTAGTGACCGTTTGTAAGGGCCCGGGGCGTTCACCATCGTCAGTGCTCATACGGCCAGTTTTAAATGAATTAAACCACTTGGAAACCATTCCATGCGATGGAGCAGATTCACCGTAATATTTCCGTAATTTCTCCTCAGTTTCTTTCCTGTTTTTCCACGTAAAAAATAATGTTTAATTAAAACACGAAATTCACGTTTTTCCATATTTACAAAATAGCACAAACTTGATTGATTTCTATGACTGCCAAATGTATACTATTTCACAGATTGACATGAAATTTGGAGGTTAAGCCTCTAAAAGACTGACGTATATGCTAATGTTTTCGATTTACCGATATCAGCGCCATCTAGCGGAAAGTCACGCTTCCGTCAAACAGCCCTCGTATAAGAAACTGCATCCACCGTGAGCATTTCAAGCAGAAATGTTGTTTATTGTTTCATGCGCGTTTTGTCTTTTGTAGAAAAGTGAGGTATTCGTGTGCAGTTTACTGACAAACGTTTGTGTGATGTAAAGAAAAGAGGCACGCCTGTGTTTCGCGTGCCATTATGAGTTAAATTATTGTAACATTTTCCGGTTTATAATTAAACATGATCCAATTAATGCTGACGTAACTTTAACGCTTGAATGTATCGAACGTTAAAGTACAATTTAAAGAATTTAGCCAAAGTAAATTGGTGAGGCGCAAGGATAGAACTGCCGGAATAATGTAAGGCGAC
The DNA here is from genome assembly GCA_011009095.1 of Ignelater luminosus. NCBI lineage: Eukaryota > Metazoa > Arthropoda > Insecta > Coleoptera > Elateridae > Ignelater > Ignelater luminosus. The sequence goes on from VTPC01003185.1 coordinate 40,788, forward strand.
GGTGCCCGGAGCGTCCGGATTCTTATAATGAGTGCAGTCAGCGCGGTGACCGGGCTTGGTACTAGAACCGACGGCTTAAGGCGGCGAGAAAAACTGACGGGGTGTACAGTTCCGACACGTACCCTATTAATGTCTTAGAGCACTACGGGTAAAGCGAGTTAAAGTCCTAAATCCGTTAAAGTGTGTATCCTTTCGCTCCAAAAGAGACAGAGTTGGCGCGATAAATAAATTATATTTAAGACACCAGCAAAGGAATTATTATGAGTTGTTAATTAGGGGGTGCGCCGCTCTTAAACCAGAATACAAGCGATATGAAAAATTTAATGGAAATTTCCTCCACCTTTTCATGATTTATTTTTATTCAAATTGAAAACGTCATTTTTAAACGAACGTTTTTATTTATGTTTGGAAGATAAATCTGATCCGCCCTGAATAGAATCTGAATAGGAGTTTTTGCTTGGAATTAAATCTCGGCGGAACAATATGAACGGAAGAGACGCGAAACAATATCAGTCGTCGTCGGTGGGCCCTTGTCGATAGTCGTAGATAGGGTGTGATTTGCGATGCAGATTCTGGGGCTGATCGCTGTCGCACCTCGAGCTCACGCATGTAGCAGCCGTACAAGCTTAGCGACGAAGCGGACTTAATGAGAAGCAATGGGAGAAGCGAGGAAGGAATTAAGATATACTAGGAAATACGGAACATGGGGCAACACAAGGGTTACACTCTGAAACAACCGAGCCATTAGAGCCGGGAGAAGCATATAATGGCAAGAGAGAGAAGGTCACCGTTGTTAGAGTAACTTACAGAATTGATAAAGGACAGAGACACTAAAATAAGGGTTAACGCGAACGAATCCTCCGTGCCGCGTTACAAAATCTGAGTGTAAATAACTGACAGACAGGTACTGTTGTGTTGACCGCGACCGAAATAGAGGCGCCGCATGTTTACCCGTCCAGATTGTCTGATTCTGTTAATGTATGGCCCATAGCAACACCGGACATCATCAAATATTCTTCTCTATTGTCAGATCAATTCTCTATGGAACGGATCCCCGAGGCTGCATTCGAATTCGCCCTAATTCCGCAGTCAAACCGGAGGATTTCGTGAGATGAAAACCATAACGAAATTGAATTAGGAAACTTTCTGCTCCGTTAGGGAATAGCAGCCAGTTTAGGTCTTGCTCCTTTTTACATATACATATTTACCATGATGACGTATATTTGATCTTTACTGACTGAATCAAGTGCGTGCTTCCTCTTTCATCGTGCAGATCATCCAATGAGTAAATGAATGTGTATACGCCGAGCTCCATTTAAATATAGATAGATCGATTAGAACATAATCCTTGGCATGCCATACTCTACATGTAACATTTATATTCCCAAAGCGGTTAATTTATTAAAATAACCATTTCATCGAGAGAAAAATAGGTTTACTATTAACTTTCAGAAATTAATATTCATAGTAACTTTAATAAAGAATTTGAAGATTTAAGAAAATAAAAATATAAAACATATTTAGTTACCCCGACAAATCATTGTTACATAACAAACAGAATTTAGTTATCACAGTTAATTCTCCTAAAAGCGATAATGTTCTAGTTTGCAGTTATCGGTAATTATCGACCGTATAGTCTTAGACTCTAAGATGGGTTTTAATGGTGGTCTAAAATAAGTGCCTCGAAACTTTAATAGCTTCGCATAACGAGTCTCCATAGTAAACAAGGTCTGTTTTGCACAAAAGCAGAAACCCTCGCGAGCTCTTTTAACGATGCATAGATGCAAGATAAACCCAGAGAGCAATGAGAGCCATTGTTGCCTTTAACGAACCGATTATTGCAGTAATTACTGTTCACCGTAATAAAGTGTGGTCATCGAGAGTAAATGGGCCACGCTATCGCGACATCGCCCTAGACGTACCGGGCCAACCGCAATATCCATCAGGCCGAACCCTTTATCGGCACGGGGAGCAGCACATGTCTAAGTTCCCGACCGATGCATCACCCAAACCGCCCTAAATCTAATCTCCTCAAGTACCCCAACAGCGAAATACAACCACGGTGTCTGGGGAACTATGAATGTTTGATGCCAGTAGACACATTTCAATCACCCTCCCTCAACACAGCACTTAATTGTATATTCTGGGGTTAATTGTCAATTCTAAGATCTTGAACTTGTGGTTTTCAGATGATTGGAGCTGCCATTTTCGCGCTCTGTCTATGGCTGCGATTCGAACCTGGTCTTGAGGAATGGATTGACAAACTAGAATTATACACCTTCTACATAGGAATTTACATCCTCATCCTAGCAGGAGTCATTATGATGATCGTTGCTTTCGTTGGATGCATCAGTGCTTTGCAAGAAAGCCGATTTGCTCTTCTAATTGTAAGTACCTTATTTTATTATAATTATTTTTATTTATTAAAAAAATAATGAACTGAGCTTATCAGATGTTTTATTAAGTCATTTTATACATTTGGTCGAATTCTCATGGTAATACCTGCCTTAAATATCAATAAAGTGTGGGAAGCTCATTACAATAATGACAATAGCCAGGAGGGCTCCCGAGAATAATGCACATGAAAACAATACAAAACATAAATATCTTCAATGTAATGTAATACCTGACTTGTGTTTAACATTTTGCTTGTTGATAAACTGAATGAATTTTGCAATAATGTTTCATAAAACATCCTTAAATCCAAAACACTTCGTGGTGTAGAAAATATACGCTAAAATAAGGAAGAAAATAATTTATGAATTACAGAAAAGTTTGCAGATGTTTATTGTTTAAACTTTTCATTGCCATCTAAGATAGAACAACTTCACATGGGAATTGCGTGACATATAACATTTCTAAAGTTATGTTTTAAATTAACGTAAACGTGTTTACGCCTTTAAATTTTACGATGCTTTTGTGGTATATGTATGTTAAACACGAGGGTAGTAAAGTGTAAGTGCGTTGGAATTTGATTTTAATGTTGTACAGAAGCATAGTGTACGCTAGGAAAACATTTAGGGTCTTTATTTAGATAAGATTGTAGTATATACGTATCTGCGTAAATTTGCTATTGAAGTAAATGCCACGAGAAAAGGTCAATTGTATTGTAGTATGCTTTGTGTTAACAAAACAGAGGGAAATGTTGAATGAACTGAAATTCTGAGAATAATATATCTTTTGTGTTTCTAGTTTTATTAGGAAAAGAGGGAAGATCAAAGAAATGGCAAATAAATACCAAGAATTTTATTCGGATACACGGATAAAATTTTCGGAAACATTCTTTTATCATAATAGGATTTCGTTTACATCAAATGACCTTTTAGGTATCTTTTTAAAGGAAAAGCTCTACACAACAGAAATATAATCCCTAAAGTAACGTATCGTAAAACAGAAGGATCTGCTTGATAAATACTCTAAAAATTTATGCGGACTAAATTGAAAGTTTTGGTTTTGATATTTCACATAGATATCTAGATTACACTTGGTGAATTGTGAATTACATTAGCTATTGAAAGTGTTTATTCTGAACAGTTTCTGGCGAGTGTTCATTCTCAGAGGTTTACTGGAATTATTTATATAGAAGCATAACTGTTCAATATGAATACTTTTCTAACTTTCACAAACTGACTACAAAAATTTTTATCTTCAAGTCTCTTTTAGTTTTGATCGGTTCCATTAATATTTTATTTTTCAATTTTTTTCTGTTTTATTTTATAAAAGAAATTGCTAATGCTAAAGTATCTCCAATAAAGAACGTTTATATCCAAAAAAGATTACTGGTAATTATGAGCAGATCAGTTCACAACTCCTTCATTAGCCATGACTCTCAAACTGCTATAGTATCTCAAATTATTGCAAGCCCTAACATTGTTTTCTTTTCAATTAAAACCGAAATTTGCTGACCGATATCATTAAGTTTCATAATATCTAATGACGAAGTCAAAAAGTTGAAGGTCGAAGATGCAAATTTTCTTCCAAACTTAAATAAAGAATACTAGCTATGGGCAACTGCAATATTGGAAAAAGTACACTCATAGACTATGATAATGCCTAGGTTATGACAATTATATTTTTTAGAAGTTCTTTAATATAAAGTTTCTGCACTGCGAGCATTAAGCCTATTGCATCCTCCAGTTCAGCAGTTTGTGGATTGGAGTTTCTTCCTCTACAACACAGCCTCTATATATTATTTCTTATGAAAGTTCCATAGTAAACATGGTGATACTTAGCTAAATCATCCTGAGTAGGTTTTTGTCACGTTTTTGAAGAATCTTGTCACTCCGGATCGACAGACTTTTGGTGAAGCGTTAAGAGAGATCCAAAGGAAACCTTGAACGCTCTGTGACAAAATTCGTTTATCAGAGAAATATGGCATTTGAATTGAAAGATATCCTAGCTGAAAGTCCTTCCAAATTTTAAATGCCACGACGTCAACATTTTTCTCACTCTTTTCTTCCTTTTCGGTTTGTTACAAACCTGTAGTGGAAACTAGAAAAAAGAAACAAATCAAAAGATTTTGTTGTGTCTGTTCTTCTCAAGTAGTCCTTTGTAGGAAACCAAACACCAAGCATCCCAAAATGACACCACAGCATTAGCTATGGTAAATTGTAGCTTTCAAAGTACCTAGCGTTTTTGCCATTATTTGTTGGCCTTCTATGCTTTTACTTAATTCAGGCATCTTTTCGTGCCGACGCACCCTCTTTGTTTATTATCATTCTTTTTTAGCCCTTTAGCATGTCCATTTTAAAGGTAGTGTAGTCTTTATAAAAGTCAGCTTTCCTTCGTAATTGATAACAGATTTGTATATCTTACTGATTGCTGTGATAAATCTTTTCAAATTTGTCAATTTTGAGCCACCCTTCTTTTCTGAAATGTTACTTGTTAATAAGATAATATTACAGAGTCATGAATTACTCAATCACCACAATCCCCATTACTATTCCTTAGATATTTTTTGATATAATTTTTTTAAAAAATTGTTTTCGAATTACATTCGAGCGGAATGAGCAAATATGGTCCCCGAAGCCGAATCCTTATTTTAGCTCAACTAGTGGAAGATGTAATACCAGTAAGCTATGCTTATTATCGTTTTAAAGCTTTTAGAAGGTTTACAGCATTAGCATTAGCAGCTGGATAGCTTGTTGTTCAGATGATCAGATTCTTTGGCAAGCTTTTGTTGCAACTAGATGTACCTACTACACTAAAATAGCAATTAACTATTTTCATTTTCTTAAGATAAAGTCTATACTAACAGTCGGATTGTTTTTTGATCATTTAACAAACGAATCAAAATGACTAATGGAAATTAAACGTATAAATATTTATTAAATTTTTCTTTTGGGGAGAGAATGAGAATTTAAAAAAAATTTCAAAAAATACTCACCCATAAGTTAGTTTCAGGAAAATGATCAAATATTTTTCAAACAACCAACAAAACCAATTAACTCAACCGATGATATTTTAGTCTTGAAAAACATGATTGCATTGTATTTAAATTTTCTACTAGTATACTCGGGGCAACTGTTGTCTCCAGGAGACTCCCCACCTATAGCTCTAGAGATGATACTAAGCTCAGCGCCCAGTCAGTCATTCACGTCAGAAAGTTCTTGGATTACTTGCAATTTCTCCCAACTTCAAGCATTTACATGCACATCATTACGGAGGTCACCCATTGCAAAGCCCTTACTCACGACCTCATTCCAAACAATATGTGGAGGAAACCAAGCAAAACGACTTTCTGGACTTGTATAACTGTCCTACACACATAAAAACAACTTTTAGTCCTCCAAGGACCCCTAGCGCCAGTACGACTAATTTTATCAGATGTCCTGGATACCGTCGGCCATGCTCGGGCAGAAGGTTTTTAGTACTTCTCTCACTTCTTGGCCTCTTTTAATATAATATTATGTTTTTCCAAACGGGAAAGCTTGGAACAGATATTTAGTTTTGAGATCTAGCAGAATTATATTTGGCTTGTTGTGCTCTAACTGTTTTGTACTGGAAAAGGCAAACTAGCATGTACGGCATCTGGAATTCTCTAGCATAGTCTCTATTTGCCGGGGGCGTGTCAATGTCGTGTCTGTTTCTCTGTTTATTCATCATCATCATAATCCTAATCCTCTATTAATTCTATTATTTGCCAATACTTGAACTGAGTTCCAATATTGTCTTCTTTGTCTTAATACTTCATTGTTCCACCTTCTTCTTGGCCTTCTTTTCCTATTCCTTCCCACTGGTCTTGCTTTCCACATCTTTTTTACCTGTCTGTTCTTGAACATTCTTACTAAATGTTTTCGCCGACTTTACCTTTAATCTTTCTCGTATGGCTAGGTTTCGTATCTTATCTATTTTTTTGACTCCTGCTATCTTTCTCAAAAATTTCATTTTTGAAGTTTGGATCCGTTGTTTTTGTCTTTATGTTAATACCCAATTTTCTTCACCATGTAGCAGTGTCGGTAGGTATAGACCGATAATTTTGTCTTTTCAGGAATTTTCTTATGTTCTGGAAACCTTTCTTGGAGAGCAAAATATATATGATTTGCGGTTTGTATTCTTCTGTTTATCTCTTTATTGATTTTTTTCTTTTCATCAATTGTGCTTCCCAAGTATTTGTAGCTAGTAACTTGCTCTATGTCGTCTTCTTTTATCTTCAATTTAATATCTCGCTTTTCGTTGCTGATTATCATTCTGTTTATCTGTTTAATGTTTAGGAACAGTTTTTGTACCTCTAACACCTTTATTCAGATTTAAACATTTTTCCTTAAGTTATCTTCTGAGTTTGCCAGTAATAGTATATCGTCCGCAAATAGACATAATTCTAGATAAACAGGTTGCAAACTATTATACCCTACTATAAATGTTTGTATGTTTCCCTGACATGCTTTTATAGCTTCGCGCACATGAATAATAGCGGACTCAATGCACTCTCCTGTCTGTTGTAGTAAATTTTTTAGAGAGACTGTTATATTTTCTGACTTGGTTCTCTGTTCTTTTATAAATACTTTTGATTGCCATGATCTTGAATACTATGTCCTGGTCTGAAACTCCTTGGTGCCACTTCTATTTGATTTTCTACCCTGTCTAGTAATCTCTTTTCTAAGATTTTCTCGTATAGTTTTGGTGTCGCTGTTAATAGTGTTATTCCTCTGTAGTTTCTGCAGTCGTACGTGTCTCCTGATAGTTCGCACTTTCCATTTATTAGATATTTCCTTTGGTTGCCAACATTATTTTAATAGCCGAAGTATCTCTACCACTCCTTCTTCTTCAATGTATTTTAATTGTTTTGGGCTTATTTCATTTACTTCGGCTGCTTTCGCAATTTTTATTTCCCCCATGGCATTATTTAGTTCCTCCATAGTAATTTCTTCTGCCACACGCTCTATTACTTCCTCTCCTGTTAAATTATTTCTTTCATCATCCTCCGTTCCAGTATCTGTTTCTAATAATTCCTCGAAGTATTCATTCCATCTGCCAATAATCTTATCATTTTCTATTAGTATCCTCCCCTCTTTAGATTTTACTCTATGTATTCTATTCTTTACAGTTTTATTTTTAAAGTTTTTTATTGTTCTATAAAATAGTTTCTGGTCTTCCTTGCTGTGCTCTTTCATTAAATTTTTAAATTCTACCCACTTTTTCCTTTTGGCTTCTGTTGCTCTCCTCTTAACTTCTGTCTTTTCATTTTTATATTTTAGGTAGTTCGTCCCACTTCTGTTCATTAGATAGATTTTCCACAATTTCTTTTTTTCTTTTACTATTTTTCTGATGTCTTCATTCCACCATGATGTTCGTCTTTCAAATGTGGCCACGTTGTTTTTACCGCACACCTTTTTTGCTGTTCTGGTACAATCGGCCAAGCTGGGACGCAAGGTGTTTGGTACTTCTCTCACTTCTTGACCACCTTTGATATAATATTATGTTTTTCTAAACAGGGAAGCTCGGAACAGATATTTAGTTTCGAGATCTAGCAGAATTATATTCGGCTTGTTGTCCTCTACTGGAAAAGGCAAACTAGCATGTACTGCATCTGGAATTCTCTACCATGTTCTGTTTTTGCCGGAGGCATGTGGTGTAATCAATGACGTGTCTGTTTTTCTATTTATTAATATTATTATTATTATTGTATTTTCATAAACACTTAAATTACAGAACATGGATTGTGATGTTTTACGTCTACGTCGAACAATTGATTTGAAATGTCGCGTTGACCCAAAAAGAGTAAAACTGGTTTTTCAAGCAACAACAAATTTTATTCACTAAATGGGGATGTTCAATAATTGTTAAAAAGCAAACTATAGAGATAAACCACAAAAACAAACATCTGAGATTTGATCCAGTAATGGTATAGACCGTGGAACGAAACTCTTCGATAGCACACTAACTAACATCAACTTTGATGACATTAGTCTCTCTCAATATTACATGTTTGAGATTTTTAAGCGCTCTGGACGCATCGCCAAGAATTTTGTCTGTCAAATAACTCAATAAAAAGATTATAGACCATAGTAGGGCTAGTCCACGCCGTGTTCAATAAGCCTCCGAGCATATAGAGCAACAATTCAATTTTGAAGTGTCTCTTAAAACTAAGCAAAAGATTTAGCCGTACGCTATGGACGTACTCCATCCTGCACAGACTAGTGACTTCGAACTATTTGTCGACAGGGTTCTTTAGGTTCAAAGTCTGTAACTGTAGTTGTGACTGTGCCCTCTGCAAAGTTGTACCCTAAAATGCCTCTTGAGCTGATTGCAAACAAACAGTAATTCCCTGTGAATGAAGTAGTACGGTGACTCCAACACATGGGTTTCAGTACCCAAAGGAAAGTGAGGTTATGTTCTGTAAATTTTAAATCTCTTTGCATAACAGTGTACTGAGCAAAATGTAAAACTTCTTTTGTGCCATTACAGCATATGAGTCTTAAGTTGTGCCAAAATAAAAATTCTCAAAGGGCTTTTTAGCAGTTAGAAGACTTTGAGATTTAACACAGTAAAACCAAAATAGAAAATTCATCTTCTAAGTTGACTATCGTTTGCATAGAAATTAAATGAAATATTAAAAATCAATCGACCAAATAAATATCTGATATGTGTTGGACTTAATTTCTTCATCTTCTAAATATAAGTATTCCAAATTTTCCTATTTCTGCAATTTTTTGAACAAGTGACTGTATTATCAGTTTCTAGCAAAGTTATGTTGATTTCAGACGAGATTATTACAATAATAATTCATGGTAGCTCATAATTTTGGTAAATGTTTAGATTTTTTAAGAAAGTCAAACCATTAGGTTGTTTGGATTTGGATATAAAATTCTCCTAAAAGAAGTAACTCATAAATCTAAAACAGTCACTGTCGACAATATGACAGCCGAAATTTTCAAAAATATTCCCTTCTTTCAAATTTTAAGGTTCTTTTGATTAAAAATACAGGTATTCATAGAGAGAGAATCAGAATTTAAAATAAAAGTAAATATTTTAGTCAATTATTGATCGAGGTTACAATTCTCTTGGAGACATCAACTTTAATAAAAAAAAAAGAATCTGAACGTTTCTATAAATGGTAACTCTGAAATATATGACCGCCAACCATTCATACTGAGCAGTCGTCATGGGCATCTAACGCAAGATTTCTATTTATTTTCTTATTCAGATTTTTTACTTATGTCTGGGAGAATTCGTTTTAATAAAAAAATATTAAGCTTCAACTTCTTCTAAATATAGAAATTCTTGAGATGAGTTTTCCTGTGAAATCAGAAAAGCTCGTTCATATCACAGTTGTCGATTGCACATTTTCAATCATGTCGGTATTGTACTTACAATGAAATAGAATTTCAAGTGGCTTAGTGTAATTATTCCTCTATTGTAGATCACACAGGAACATCATGCAAAAGAAAGGGTTATGTAAGTAGTTGCGCGTCAAAGCTTTAAATTTCCAATTAAAAAAGTTGTGTTTTTTTAGAGAGTATGCGTCAAGTAGGATTTTATTTATGAAAGTACAGGGAACAATCAGCTTTTGTAATCTCGAGATCCGTTATGAAATATACTTGAGCGTAGCTACTGTATTCAGAGAAAAGCTCTATAAAAAGCAGTCACTAACGCCAAATAAGATCTCTTTCTCGCGAGCTCTATCTCGCAAATAGGGCGGCGTATGTGTTGTTTTGTGTTCGCAGCCCGGCTTTGACAAGATAAGCATTTGCTAGCAATTTACAATATTTCTTTGTTCTCTGGCTGTAACAAAGCAATCTGAGGAAACGAATCTGCGTGTTTTCCGCAAACTCAGCCACTAAAGTAGCCGGGGGCCGCCATTCATGGGGTGCGTTAGCGATGCTTTCAAATTGTCCCGCATATGTGAGTATGGAAGTTCCGACTGTTTTATTATTTGCATCTGGAGCGTTGTGCGTTATCGTTTTAATATACTTCGAAGTCGATTATAGAATTTGTGCTTTTGGATATGGTCACATAAAGGCGTACTTGAACGGTCGGATCACGCAAACCCCGTACAACGTGACGCGCTTGCACTGAATTAATTTATTCCGTATCAAGTTGTAGAGTCTATTAAAATCTTTAAGATAGCGGGTGTTACAATGTGCCGAGGTTTATGGCGGCGCAAGCTGCGGCTGCCGTTGAGTGAAGAACGCTGTAGCGACGGGTCCCCGCCGCAACGACAGAACAATACACTTTTGTCGACCAAGCTTCCATTTACTACGGTTACCACTAACCATAGACACCTTCCTTAATCTTTATTTTTTATTTTAAATTTCCTCCGGTCTTTTAAAGAGATAAAGTAAATCGCCTGGGACGCTATTAATTATTGGGCATTACATTTTGTATAATAAATTTCAGGTCGGGATGTTAATTATGCCCAACAAATTACTGCCGCTGTAAATCTAACAATTCCGGGTGATATTACTGTGTTGTTAGGTAATGTCCGGAACCCACACACAGCGTCCGCTGAAATGATGATGTAGGTAACGGTCAGCCCCCGTGCAACCCCTAAGATAATATATGAACACGTTGTTTTCGCGATGTTGTCCTAGCAACTGCGACGCCAAGCGTGGAATATTGATTCGAGTAAGTCGACGAGCGGAGGAGGACTGACTGATCTTTGCAAAGTGAAAGCCTGATTAAAACAAAGTTTTATGCAGGGAAATGAAATACAGTTTCAGTGACTCAAAAAAAAAAAAATTGTCGACGACCAAATTACTGCATTCAAGGGTGTGACTGGATCACAAATCTTCAAAACAGTTAAGTGATGGAACACTCTCGAAACCGATTCGAGCAAAACGTTTTTCACTTTGAAGTTCCAGTTGCTTTGGAAACTGTGGCTGCATTTAAATGGTTTCGAGGCTATTGCCTAAGGGTACACACTCAAATTACCGTAATCCGATTTAGAGTTTTAATCGTCTAAATATACCTTTAATTATAATTTAGAGATCAAATATAAAATTCCTCTGACAACCATCTCATTAAATTTTCCGAACTCTGGCCTCTTTTTAGAATACTCTACACAGGGCCGAAAAGATTTTGATGAGCTCATCTCGTAAAAGGTGCCCTCAAACGCTAAGCTTAAAACCTTGAGAGACAATAATAACGCAACACTTTGTGAAATGAGCCAAAAAGGTTCCCCATCGTAGAAGACGAAGAAATGGAAAAATGTAAAAATAAATTGTTTGGTTTTCTGCCTTTTAAACTTAACGTTTAAGTTTGCATTACATGCAATATACCACTGCTAAAGCATTTCTTAGATGTTGTTCCTTCTTATCTTCTCAAAGTTCAAAGAAAATTAAATACAAATTAATAAACGAAAATTTAATTAAAATTTTACTTTAAAATACTTCACAAAACCTATGATAATTTGCACTTGGTAAATTTATCTAGAGTGATGTAAAGTCGAAATTAAATTGAAACGAATAAAATTGATACAAAATTAAATTTTTGTCTTTTAAGTATATTAAAAAGAAGAAAACAAGGTAATATCATTAGTATTAAAAGCCTCGAGGTTCAGTTGAAAACCCTGTATGGCCATTTTATTTTTATAAAAAGGTTATGTTCGATCCTGTTAGGTCATTTAGGGTTATTCACAAACTATATTTTGTAAGAGCGTTGAGACCATCGTTACTGGAGGGGAATCAATCTAAGAATACGAGAACGAGCTCTGAATGCTATACGTGCATTGAACGGCCAAATACTGTTAAAAATGATAAAATTGTAACCGTTGTCATTTGTCAACTAGTCTGTAAGACGAGAGTACTTTACCATGTAGTACACTATGAAGTGAATGTGTCGCTCATACACTTATCTGACGTATTTACAGTCTACTAAAATACATAATTTTGTGCCTTTGTGTACATTTAATAATTCCGGTTGAAAATAAAAATAAAGTTTGTGTTTTCCAAAGGCCACTTCAGTTTCTCATTGCATGGAAAAACTCATTTTATCGATTCTTGTGCATTTGCTTGCACTATCTTCTCAAATATAAGTAGAAAAAGCATCTGGGATTGCAAAGCATAATCACAACGAACTCCGTTTTGTTACTTGTTTTCAGATTTCGGCTGCCATTTTGAGCATGTTCCCTAGGTGATATCAAAAGAACACGTATCTCTTAGTTTCTTGATGTAGAATACGATTCTAAAAGAAAAGCAGAATTTTTGAGAATGTTTTAAATTTTGGCAACCATTTTGACCATGTTCCCGAAGTGATTCAAAAAACAAAGACACCACGTTGTCTTTAGTTCTTGATGTAGAATCCAAGTCAAAATACCAGATTTTGCAAATTAGTAACGACTCCTTCGGAGTTCGTTGATAAGGAGTTCATCAATAACAAAGCTTATTGACGAGTAAGCTATGCTTGTGTTCAAATTGTCATAAATTAATATGTAGAAATCATTATCTCAATTAATTCATTAATTCAAGTCTTCATTAGTAAACACCTATGTTTAGAAGACTTTATAGTTAGTTAGACTATAGTTAGTAGATTAACTGCTAAGAATTTGAATGTTTCCGATTGTGCAATCTTGTATGCTCGAGCTTTCCAGTCAGTTTTATTCAATTCGGTCTACTTTCTTTAAGTAACTGATGTTTTACAACAATTAACAAAAGCGTATTATAAATTATTTTAAAAATGAGACAGACGTATAATGCTTTACCTGTCTCTAAAGTCTGAACCAAAGATTCCCATTGCATCAAATCAAAACTGGTAGTCCTAAAAAATGTGACTGATTGTGAGTCGAGATGTCCAGGTATCTTCAAGGTAAAACTAGGCTTAGACACTTTGAAGATTAGGTGTTCTAATTTTAGATAAAACTTTTTCCCGTAAAAATGTTATTAATTATAGCAACAGTACTAACTAACTTTCTCTGAACAGAATATCACCGTGTACATGTGTGGCAGCTATAGACCATTCTGTATATTAATATACTACAAACTTGGAATGCAATTTCAAAACAAGCCAGTCGGAATCGAAAGGTTTAATGTATTTGTTGTCCTTCTCCCAAACAGTTGGACAAATTAGTCAGATTGTAGCCATGGGCTAAAACCTGTTAAATAAATAAAACACAACTGCTATTTGAACCTTGCAAGGGATCTATTATTCTAAATGAAATTTACTAAAAACTCTGTAGATACGCTTTCTATCTACATGCAAAAGTCAGATGTCTAAAATCTCATTCCTTTCAATATTAAAGCTATCTTTCGGACAGAAGACCTTTACCACCCGTTCAGATAATCGCAGAAAACTAATATACCAGTATTTATAATGCTATTATAACATAGAAAAGCAACCTGATGAGAAACCAGACTTACGTAGGTAGATCGTTCGACTTCCAATATAGCAAATCGACTTCATTGTCACCGATATGTGGTACAGTAAATCTGGTTTGGTTTATTCTGTCAATGAAGTTATAGCCTCTAAAAAATAATTAAACTTTAATGCTTCGTTGCCTGCAAGTTGATGTTAAAGTCAATCCAGTTATCTAAATTTGTTCTACGTTACACAAGTCACTAACCGAATAATCGATGGTTTTAGGTTCCTTCATAACATCTAGAATATTCTACAAGATCTGATCTTAGAAAGTTCAACAAAAAATTTTAATCAATGTTTTTTTTCCTTAAGCTTACTGAAAATCGTTTTTCCTTATCTATGACATAATCACTCTATCTGTATAAAACTGATATTTGGAATACACCAGTTCATTCTCAATGATTAAGCTAAAAATAATTTCATTTGCTATTATAGTTCAAGGTCCATGGCAAACTTCTGTTGTTGCATTTGGGAGGTCTCATTCTGATTCTGAGACTGACTGGTTTTTGGTTTCGGTAAAAATGAATACCGAATCTATAATTTCTATAGACTCTCAGATAATAATTAATTTTTTAGCAGTCTTCAAGTATTCAAGACATCAGTTCTCTTAGGCAAAGCCAGGACTTTAGAGAGAAACGATACTTAAAGATTTTAATGAAATTTTATTGTATATCAAAGAAAAAACCCCACAGGTCCTTCCTTAGCTCTGTAAGTTGTTTCTTAGCTTCCTCCTCTATCATCAAATGCAGTGAGGGAGGCTTGGAAAACAGTAACGCTCTGAGACTATACTTATGTAATCTAATAACCCCAAGACATCCTAATCTTTGATGTTGACTAATTTCTTACCGAGAGAGATTCGTTACCAAATATGATCACTCAGTCAACCAACCAAATAGAGATAGGATAGAAAATTAATCTGACGTTCACATATTAGAACTAGTGGTCTTTGCCAGATTTATATTGAGACCGTTCCTATCTGAACGATCCCATAGCTTCCTGATTGACCTCAAAGTGGCTTATCTGTATCTGGAAAAAATAGCTCTTCTTGTGAAAGGTTCAATGGGTTATAATCCATTGCAATTTCAGCTTTTTTTTGTAACATTTGCTTCATTTTCGTTGATTGCGGCTACATAGAATGCAACAAAATGCAGTTAAGGTATTTTGGGTACTAATGCATTAAAATTACATTACAACTATGGTATCTAAACACGCGAACCACTAAAACCATCCAAACCAATTTAGTTTATTTATTGAGACAACAACTTTTAATTAAGTAATTTACTATCCTCCATAATGTTTTTCAGCAGTTTTCATTTTCTTCAACAGCTTCTAAAAACAAAACATTTAACGAAGAATTTGTAATATAAAGGTTAAATAAAAACACAACTACCTACTACGCCTCGTAAAATAGAAGTATGCAGGTCACCTAGAACATGTTTGCTTTAGGCTTAAATTTTGATGCGGCTACGATAAAAAAAAGAACATCGTCCTTTAATAATTGCAAATGCTTTTATAGTGGCAGTATCTTTGTTACCTGAGAACAGTTATATGATATCCGTGTAAAGCTCTAGAGGAAGCTTTTGTATATGATTTAATTACAGAACGAGGAAAAGTCTGCGCCACAGTCGTAAACGTGCATTTTCATTACTCGCGAATCCACTCTGTTCGTACGGATTTCCCTCTATACATAAAACAAAATAAACCCTTAAACACGAAAAGCCGTAAACGTTGCGAGTTTTAAGTATTTTTGCCAAGGCACATTCGGTATTTTGCAGAAAGTATCAGTAGTAAAAGGTTTTTGTGCTCTAAAGACGAAATTAGATTATTGAAACCCACTTACATTTAGTAAGTGTGCTTAATACTTAGGTTTAAAAGGAGACAGAAGCTTGGCACACTATATTGACACAGTGGAACAACATACCACGAGTTAATTATATCAGCAATGTAGAAGCTGCCTGGAGTAAAGTGAACGTCACTTATATTGTCTATACGACATCATACTATTAAGGAAGTCTCTTCCTAAGGCTCTTCCGTGCACATTTCCTTTGATTACTACATCAGTTTATTAGATAAAGCTGTATGGTCCGACAACATTTAGCAAAAGCGACGACAATTTCGTTCCCTCCACCACTTAAACACAGTATCTGAAATGAAACATCCTTAAAACGAGTTTCCTTAATTACATAAACAGTTTTTCATTTTTATTATTAATTACGACCGAGTCTTATCTGCAAAGCTACATTTTTATTGAGGTTATGTTTTAAATAGGAAGGATAATTAAGACAGAGCTTGAAATTATACCCGAAAATGCAAAGAAATGAAGAATAATAAAATAGCAGCAAGGACTAAGGAACTTCATAATTGCAGATATTCTAATGCAAGCCGTTTTTAAACAGAAATAATATAGTGAATGCATCTGTGCTATTTGCATTTTATAATATAATGTTTATACAACACTTCAACGGAAAATTCTGAAATGTATGTTAACCACTATGTTTGCTGAAAACCTAAAACGAGCGCAATTTACCTACTTAGGGAAACCACCATGCTGCAGAGTTCCGTTCTCCCAGATGCTAAAAACAAAAAAAACGAAAAAGAAGAAAATACAATTACACTTTAGATTCCTTTATTCGGTACACAATTTCAGCTGTAAAATGTTTGCACTTTGTGGTTACGTATAATGAAATTGTTATAAATAAAGTATTAAATTGAAAATTAGGTATGAGTGAAAAGGATGTTTCAATTATGCGTTTTATACATTAAGTTTATGAGTTATGACGAATTCCTTTCATTTTCACTCTATAGACAGGGCTATCCATCAGTGGTGAGTTACACAACTGCGCAGGTCACTTCAACTAATTCCTTAATTGTACATCATGAAACAGAGATACTTTGTTGTTCATTTTATTTTTCTTTCTTTTTCTCAGCTTGAAAGATACTAGCTTCAAAATTATGTCAAAATACAATTAACAGGAAACCTTGATGTTTACCATGTCATACAAATTGGCAATAAATTGCAAAGGTCTTGTGTCTGTTTATCTGTGAACATTTGATAAAAAATACAAAATTGCGAAACCTCAATTTCGCAACTCCATAAGGTCAATATAAGTCTTTCTTTTCATTTTTTTTCGCATTAGAAATATACTGACTCTTGGTCCATTTTCTTTCCTGAACAATTAAGCTCCTGTAATTAAGAGGCTGATTATAGTCTCTTTTACCCTGTCTCATTCTTATTCTGAGTCGGTCTGCCACCCTGCCGAGTTTTACAGCATTGACTGCGGACTTTATGTTACTTTACTTCCAATCTGGTTTTAATTGGGAATCGCACGGAATCGATTGCACATGTAACCTAATCAAGATCTACACCATCCTGCAACAAATTCCAATTTTCATTATGAAATCGATGATAACATCCTTGACCATTCCAATGCCATAAAGGACGGTTTCATTATCTCGAAATACTTTGAGTATTAAAAAATCAACACTAACCATCACGTACGTCTTTAGAAATTGCTTTAAATATTACTACAATATCACCACCATTACGCTAGCAGTTCAAGCATCGCGTACCATTTCTTTCACCCATCAATCTTTATATAGCTGAAGAAAAGACAGAGTTAGCTTCTACAATAACCGTTACCTAGGCAAAAAATTATTGTCAATACGACGACGTTCTTGTGGTGCCTTTGGAGACGGTAGAAAAAATGGTAGTGGGAGAAGAAAGTCGAGAAACGGAACTAGATTCACACTAGGTCGTTGACTTCTGTTTTATCGCTTGCTATACAAAAGTTTCTTAAATTCAAGGCTAATACTTATCTTGCAAATTTCAAATCCAGTTTACGTGTATGACCTTTTTTTCGTCAGAAGCCTTTCTGAGCAATTAAATAAAACTATCATGAATGCGACGCCAATAAAATCCATGTATGTGTTGATGATGCCAAAATAATATTTCCTGTCCCATGAGTACACTTGAAGAACTTTTGCCAAAAACGACCATAGTCACATTTTCAAATTTTCCAGGACGCAATAGAAACTGAAGGTGCTCTTCGGATTTTCAGTTTTCGTCTGGTTTTCAAATATCTGTATTGAAGTTTTAAAAGTTTCTCAAATCTTCATTATTTTCGAAGATTAAGGAGCACCTTGTGGACTATTTGGATTCACCCAGATAAATAATGAGACCTCCTAGACCTGAACAATTCAATGTGAGACTTTATGAAGTGACGAAGTTCTTCTGAAAATTTATCTGCTCAATTTGTGTTTTCCTCTCTTCAATTTCTTTTGCAAAAATCACCATGGACCAGGATAAAGGCTGTTTTTGTTAAAAACTGCAGTGGACTTTGGTTGTTTTTGTAAAAGTGGTAATTTCTTAAATGCTGATAGCAGCGAACCTTGTTGACTGATTTATGAACTAAATAGTTGAATCGATGGCGACCAGATAACTCTAAAGATTCATAAAAAAACTATTTTTGAAAAAGTTGGTCTGGGGCTGTTTTTGCCAAAACCTTGAAAAATAAATATCTAGATAGTTTGTAATTATAATATAGTTTTGTGAGTACTTGGCATTTAAAAACAATTTTCTTTGCAATGAGTTATGTTTGAAAAATATCACGCCTAAAAGTTCTAGATGTGGCGGTAGCAGAAGACATAAGTCATAGTAGTTAAGCTACTTCATCAAACATTCATCGGATTCAGTTACAACTACCTTTGGAAAAGGTAAAAGCAACAATGAGAGAGTAACACCCACAACTGGTACAAACAACACTACCAGATTGTTGTTTTCCCACTGCTTGCTTAACAAAACCTAAAATTTGAGGTTTCTATCTATCTTGAGAATTTATAGTAGCTTACTTATTCTTTGCAATAGATATAAATGATTTTTTCTTTATTCGAAACCCTTCTAGCGGTTGAGATTGGACAAACCACAAAAACTTCAGTGAATGAAACTATAAATAAAAGTCATGTATATGCTACTAATGTAAATGTGAGACCTTAAAAGGTAGATATTTAGATAGCTTGTAGTAGATAAGTAAGTTTTGTGCAGACTTCTTTAATAGCATGAGACCGTATTTAGGAGTCCCAGATCTGGAGAAATCAGAAAACTCAGGTTCAGATAGCCATTTATAGTTCGATGTAGTATAAAGAAATCTATGTATCGATGAGACAGATCATCTTCCAGTGATCTTGTATCATCAAAAGCAGAATGTGCCATTTAAATAGAGTTTGTGCTTTTAGTTCTAGTCAAATATTTTTCAAGTTGCGCTGCTTCTAAAATGAAGAATTTGAAAAATATAAAATTCACTTCAATGAAGTTTTTGTTTTGATTGAACTGGAACATGACTTTGAGCTCAATAAATCCACGGTCAACATAGGGTTGCTTTCTATTTTTTGAACTAAAGCTTTTTTGTAATTAGGAACTGTTTTAGACATTCCACATTGAAGAGAAGGTTGTTTCAATCTTACGTCCACTTGAAACTCTAAAGTCTTCTAGATCTTCTTAACAGAAAATCTAAATTAGCATTCGTGCTTACGCATTTATTCAGTTTCTAAATCTAACATTTTAAAACCCTGATTGTTCGCAGATAATTTGCTCTAGTAAATCTCAACATTCAATAATTCTAGTTTTTAGTTCACCATTTCTCTTTAAATAATTTCTTAGTATAAGCATTTTTCTACTGTTGGAGTGTAGAGTGGTGCATCGGGGAGGGTGAGAGCAATGAGTACATTTTGTTGTATGATCTTGCTTGGTGTACTTGTAGTTACTATCTGCGTAAGCGACAAACCCGAGATTTGCTTTGCCATTCTCTTTGCTTACCCTCCCTGTTTGTACTCTACCAATATTATTAATCTTCCTCTTATCTTTTGAAAGGACACTATCCATGACTGAGGAGGTTTATAATCAATAGCGTCGCTGCTGCTTTATAGTAGGAAAAACATCAAATATGATGATGATGATAAACAAAATATAAAACACAGAAATGAATACTATTTAATGTATTACTTTATCGACTTCTCAAAGTTTTCTAGGTTATGTAATTTAATAGTTGCTCTGAAATAATATTTTACTTGCAAATCGAAAATGTGTTGCAAAAGATTTCCAGAATTTTCAAAATCGATATCTTCTAATAGCAGCTGGTATTATACTTACCAAAAAAAAAACAAATTCTCGTATATACGACCTAGCTTAACAAGATATGTATTTTGTAAATAAAACCCCGAGAATTACTTACACCATTTGGTTTAATTATTGGGTAATTAAAAACGGTGTAATTACCTAAATTTAAATAAAATCAGCAAAAAAGCATTCGTTTAATATTCTTTCAGCAGTAAAATAAATTATAAATGGAAATTAAGTCATTTTTAATGTAAGAAGCTTTATGTCCAACATAGCACTAATATTCGTGATAAAACCGACTCTAACGTCCAGTCTGCACAAATAAAATCATCAAATAAAATACTGTAGATGACGTTTATGGTTCTAAACTTCGGATTTTATCTCTGTTATAAACGAAAATTTGACATGCCTTAGAAAATAAGAAAATTAAAGTAAGGGTGGATTTTAGCCCTAACTGCAATTTACTATGATTGCACGTAGTAAACGGTAGCAATACAGACAAAGTAAACTATGCAGTATACGGGAAACACGACGAAAATAATAGTTATTCGACGGTGCTATTTTCTACATGAGTGACCCGAAGAGCTTTCCATTAGCGTCTAGTTTTCACATTTCACCATAACTACCCTGACGGGTTAGTGGTGCAATACTATTACCTCCACCGGTAACGACCTGAGCTTCGCTATTGACTATGTCTCGTGACCTTTATACTGTGTTATTACTGTATATTTTGTCTCCGTTCAAATTACTGTGTTTAATGCAATAAGCGTAAATTAAACAAAAATAAAACGACCCAAACGTGAAAACCGAAAGCGGAGAAATTGAAGAGCGCGCGTTGCTAATATTACTCCTATTAAAGCATTTAAATTTTAAATGCACACAGCAGTTATTATTTCATTCGTATGACGTGTAATGTATTCCAGGGTAATTTTATTTATAGCTATTAATCTTCATCTCTGTTTATTTACTACAACTGATTGTTATCAATATTGATTTCCGCAACAAATATTTAAATATATTTGTTTTAACACGGAAAAACGTAATTATTCCGTAATTATACTTTTATAATCTACATTATGAAATAAAAAAGAAGAAAATCGAGACCATTTTTGCTATCTCTCCCAGAATTTACAAGCCTGCAGTAAATATTTCATTAGTCATAAAGATAAACATTCGAGAAAAGGAAGACTTGGTCATTAACCGTGACAGGAAATTGTAAAATAAAATTCAGGAATGAAGGGGGAAAATGGAAAATTAGGAAGAATTCATACTCTCCCTTCGAAAGTGAATTTTAAAAGATAACTTGAAACACTGAAATACCATTCAGAAAATGTGTATCTACTCCGGATTAAACTGGCTAGCGTGACGGAGTTTATTTAACGCAACCCCCGCTAGCTTGAAGTTAATTAGAAACTAATAAACGACACACTTTAGTATTTCATTTATTACTTTTTGCAATAACTATAAATATTCGTTTTCTTCGATTAAAACTTTATTCCCATAGCAATAAATAGTATTTATGCATTCAATTTTATGTATTCAATATTCAAACCTCTTTCATGAATTTTATAACTTTGAAAAGTATCTTATTTCACCATGAACTTCTCTATTGCCAACGATATTCGTTTTTAAATTAAGTTCCTAAGAAGAAAAAAACTTTTCATTTGCTTGTTTTAAACGCTATTGGAATTTAAGATACGTAATTCCAATTTCATTAAATAAACAGACTAATTAGATACACAGAAAAAGTTGCCGTACAAAGTAAGTGATATTATAAACTTATTAGTAGAGGCAGCTTAAAACACATTGATATTTCATTCATTGGGGTTCATTTAATAGAAATTAATGAACTTTTTTTTCTTTTTATTTAGCACAAGCTTTCTGAATAATTTCATGCTCCAATGTAATCAGAAAAGAGGATTTTTAAGAAAAAATAGTTTTTGCTTTAACTAATTGCTACAGAATTCCCAGGAAAATGATCTTTTTGGTTTACATTTCTATCTGCTTTACAGAAAAGACAAAATTTCCAGATCAATTAGCTCTTGCTATAAATACTTCTTTTTCTTTCCTTATGTCATTATCTGTTTTTGAACATCCAACACAAATATTCAATGGCTTTTTCGCTGCGGATATCTTCTTGCCTGTCACTAAATTGTCTTAAAAGCAGGTCATTGCCTTCACAATGCCCAAATTTAAATAAAACTGTCTCATAACCATTCTTCTCCTCCTCATTAGTGTCACTGGTTAAAGTGGCTGGAAAGAATTTTGGTCAACAGATCGAAATGATTATCTGAAACAGCAGTTTCCTTCCAGATCACCAATATGGTCCTCTGTTCTGATAAATACATCGGAAACTTACAATTAGTGCTTCATCTAGGCATAATCTCATTATCACGTTTTAAATGTCAACCTTGCCTTTTATAATTATTTTCAATTCCGTTTGCCAATCTCACAAGTAGCTATCACTTTAGTTATTTATGGTATGTACTAGATGTTATATCATTATTTCTCCTCATATCTTCTTTTACCTTCTAAGTCGAATGGTGTCGTCTTTTTTTGTGAACGACACTATGAGTTGCTTCAAACAGCTCCACCAATCTCAAAAAAAAAGCAAATACTAGGTAGTAATAGCATACGCTTTACAGTCAGCTGATCTCAGCTTCGATCCCCCATAAGGTATAGTGAAGATTTTTAAAAATAATTTGCCTCATTTTCAAAAAAGGGTGAGACAACTATTCTATCAAGACAATTCCGAGTCCAAACTACCAGGTTGAACACGATATATTTTATAGACTTTTCGACTACTACACTAACATTTGTAGTAGTCATTAAGCGATTTCAAGTGGCCCAGAGGATCGTTACATGGGACAGAAGTAGTGTATAAAAAGTTCATTGTCTCTGTCAGTTACCTATCTGTAGATCATCTTTACCCTAACATTAAAATGGAACAACAAAAACCACTTCCTGACTTTGGCCCAGCCTCTTACTTTCCAATCTTAATGATTTTTTTTTAAGTCTGCACAATAATATTTGAGCAGCGTTTGGTGTTTGTTTTACAGCTTACGGTACGAATCCTCAAATCTAGATATTCTTTGACTGTATTCCTTTGGATTGCTAACATTTGCCTGCTTAAATTGAAGAACACACTTAAAGAAGACATTTCTCTTGACATACAGTCAACTCACCTTCTAATGCCAGCTACAAAGTAAGCATCCCTTATATACCCAATCCTTCCTACCACTCAAAACAAGCTCAACAACGGACCCCACTATCAACCGAAGCAAAACCAAAAATACAAAGGCATTGACATGTATCAAGATTTAGCTTTTACCACCAACAATCTTATTACAAAAATCCACAAAAAACGCCAATAACTTGTTTCAAACTATGAAAAATAATCGATCTAACTTTATCAAGTTAGTAATAGTGTCAGAAACTTAAATGTTAGAGATTGTCAAAAACCAAAGATTCTCTAAATATATGTTATACCTTTTTTAAGATCCGGAACCTGTTCTTCTTTAGCCATTGTTTGTGATATGAACTCCACGTTGCGGAGAGATTATCCAGGTGATATATTTTGGAATTCTTCGAACTCTTGTCCAAGTTGGTGGTTTTGCAGAAGCTTTGTATGTTTTTACTTCTGCACCTGTCCAAGATAGTTTTTCCTACTAACGGGTGTTCCAAAATTCACGCAAGAAGTAATTTTGATAGAAAACACAGGTTTTTAATTAAAAATTGTAAATTTCTTATTGATTCATAAAGTATACAGTATAGGGTTGTGTATGGAATAGCATATCGGATAAATGACCTCCACGGCTTTGCTGGCACATATAATCACTGTTGTCGAAATTTTTCATGACCGTTTTGCATAAATGTGACTGAATTTCGTTGTGGGCTTGTTGGCATAAACCTTAGACGTCAAAAAACCCCAAAGAAGAAAATCCAGCGGCGTTAAATCGCATGATCTGGGCAGCCAATTCTGATCACCAAAACCGGAAATTACACGACCAGGAAATGACTCATGCAGTAACTGAGTTGTTTCTCGGGCTGTATGGCATGCGGCATGGTTTTGTTGAAACCACATGTCGTCCAAATCCATATCATGCAATTTAGGCACAAAAAACTGGATTATCATGTCGCGATAGCGAGCACCATTAACAGTTATTGCCCGACCAGCAGCATTTTTGAAGAAAGAAAACGCGTTTTTCTCTCGTGTAGCGCTCCATTTTTAATAACCCTAAATTATCATCTGTCACACTTTTCTTGTATGTAGTGTGTACGTTACGGTTGTTATTAATTAGTTTGGTTTTTGTTTTCTGAGTGTCAGTTCTTGTTTCTATAGGTCCGACACATACTTTATTAATTCAAATTTTACTTTAAATGGTCATACATTTGCTTTGCCAGATCAAGTCAAGAGAATATTTTGATGCCTAGATATCTGAACCGCATAAATTATTCAGTTGACTTGTTAGATAGTTTGTATCTTAACTAGTTTTCGTCATACTCCAAGTTTTTATTTATATCTTCTGTGGCAGTAAAGAAACGTGAGGTGAAATGTATACAACATGTGTTAAAGGTCTTTTTTTGAATGAAGTCTGCACAGCACACACTGTTTTGGAAAATTCAGTTGTACTAGAGGTTTATCTAATTGTTGCTGATGTTCTAAGCTTAAATAGAAGATATTCTTGACATGTGACTGTCTTGAGTTTTTTGGTGCCCATACCTGGGCAAATGATTGCTAGTTTTCTCGTTTTTAAATCTTCCAAAACGTACAGAATCGGCATTTAGCCATTTAGGATTCCTTGCCTTTCAATACTAATCAATAGCTTTTTGCTTGGTTATTACCATAGAAGAGACTTACGTAAAAAAGAGATATCGCCTTACCAAAGACGCAAATACCTTTTGGTCTTTTTTGAGATCTACGTATTATATCGAAAAATCGTGCAAGCATTGACCATCATTCCTACAGACGATCATTTCTTTTTGTTTGGACTCATCAGTGGAGGATACTGACGATTAATGTTTGCCCACTTCATGCTGGTTATATCTAAATGCTAATACGCCTAGAGGTATGATGATCAATGCTTGCACGATTTTTTGACATATCTGTGGGGAAAACAATAATTTATCTTTATATTTAAAAATGATTGTTTTTACGTTTTTCTAATAAAATGTATTCCTCTCAAGTAAAATTAAATTTTCCTAAATTTTTTACATACGAAAGCTTCCACGTTTCGCAAATTATAATTGTCAACAAAACGAAACTTACAAAACAGAAAATACAATAATCCACTTTTTTTAGAGATTGAAACAAAACTTTTCCATTGTTAGCATATCAGCTTTGAAGAATATTAAGCACTCCAATAAGAAAAAAATGCATTAATGTAAAAGCATTTTCAAGTTGAAAGAGTTGTCATTTACACCGCCAATCTTTCTTTTTGTTTCATTTTGTACCGACAAGCATCACTTTACTTTTAACGTAAAAAGTAAATGGAAAATACTATGTACCTCCACATTTCTAATGACATTAAAATCAGATAACGAATCTGTCAATATGAATCAGTGTTTGTAAAATCAACATAAGCGAATTGAATCTAGATAATTCATGTACTGAATAGATGAACGTTGATTGCGTTGAAAACCCGCACAGAAACGCAATTGTCTATGTAAATAAAGCATCCTGTATACAATTTTCTGTCAACATATGTATGTTTGTTTTGGATGTAACTGATCAAAACTACAATATCAAAGTACAGTGAAATTATTTTAGAATGAGGAAAACAACAGAAATGCAGTTCTGTATAATGCAATTCATTATGAAGTTCTTTGATGACCACTGTACACCAATTATTTGTTATTAAACTGTAATTGAAAATAAACATTGGTCTTGTCTGCTGTGGTTGTAACTAGCTTTAGCTATTTATATGCATTAAGGTATTTACCCAAATAATATTTACTTTATTACTTATTCTAATAGGTAATATATTTACTTTGTAACTAACGGAAAGTGCTGTTTGTCTGATGAATTAAAACACTATAAACTCCACATATTCATAATGTCAATGACCACACAAAATAATTATGCAATTATAGTAAATTTCTACTAATTTCGTAATGGTATTATTATGGTAAATAGTAAAATGTATAGTGGAAAAACACATCATTAAAAAAAATTAATTATGTGTACACAAGCTCAAAAAACTAATACTATTGTGGAGTCTAGAAAATTGCGTAAGGTTTATTCCTCTCTTTACTCATAATGGAACGATTTTCCTTAATATCTACTTATGTGTATTGATCTTTTCTAATTATATTGACATATATGTATGGATAATAATAGGCAAAGAAAATGAAATATTGCTTTCTTACAATTTTATTATTAAAGCGGAACTAACGGAAAGAAGATCTAAACTTTTGAAAAATAAAGTAAAACTGAAATGCTACTTTAAATATTAACATACAGTATATTATGTTGTAACTTTTAAAGATTTGACTATTGATTACTTATGGTAAAGCTAAACAGTAGAATTTCATCTATTGGATTTTTGATACTCACACTCCCCAGTAATTAGGTTTTATTTAAAGAAATAATGATCTTACTTTAAAAACAATGCATTAAAGAATTTATTTGCCTTTACTACAAATCAATAAGAAACCGCTTATAGACTAGTTAGTGTAAATAGGTATAGATTGAAGAGAAACTAAGGTAGATTATCAAGATTATCGTCAAGACATTAAGCTAAGTTAGGCAGTATTTTCAGTTTATTTCATTTTAGTTCGCTCATCCTCGCACTTTCTATTGCTCAGGTGGTTCCTTCCCAATTTCTAAATTTCTCAAATGTTCGCTTTTACTACTGGTCGCCAATTCATTCTCATCTTTGGTGTCTTCTGTATCGCTATCAGCGTTTTCAATTGGAAGTACTGACAGCTTCATTATATTGGAAGCATACACTATACTGTCATGCCTCATGTTTTTTGTCAAATCTTTGCTTCACTTTTTTTGCTTTCGTTTCTCCAAGGCTCAATTGATCCTGAACTGACAACGAAGCAAAAGGTCATGGGATATCTTGCTGGTAGTTTTATTTGGCGTATTATTACAAGCCAGTTAAATGTTTTGTACGTGTTGATCTCTATCAAAGTCTTTAACAACGTTTGCGTTTCTCTCCATTTGACCGTTTGCTCTGGGAGTAACCATAGCAATCTTAAATTGGATTTCTGAACCCTTCGAATACTCTTAAGATAAACTGTGCACTTCTGTTAGTTAGAGTCTCATCGACGTCAAGGTTCCAAAGCAGTAAGTGAAGTTTTCGTGTATTTAACTGGTCTCATAATGAAATCTCCTTTTTGAATTTGTAAAAAGCGATCTAGATGACTGCTAAATACTATGTAATTCACCTTCTTATTTTTCCTTTTGCTATAGTATCGGCACACAATACACATGGAGATGCATCTGATTACTTGCTTCAACCACTCTTCGTATTACAAATTGTGGAAGAATCCATCACAAGGCATTTTCCACTTTTCTCTTTAAAAATCTTTCTTATTCCTTTCAAACTGAAATAGGTTTTTAATTTAGGATTTTGCCATATGTTTTCTAATTTATGTGAGTAATCAAACCAATTACTTCAATTTTGTGTTTTGATCTCACTGAATTTTGACTTAAATCATTGAGTTGCATTCTTGCTGCTGCTCAATGACTAGTATCAAAGTTATGTTTCTGTTATTTCAATAACAGTCGTCCCAAGCTAGGAGAAACTTGGTTTTAGACGTAATTGTCTTTAAAGAGTTACAATCTAGTGCGACTATCTTGCTTTAACCTCAATTGCTTTTGGACTAAAGTATCTCTAAAGATTCTCAACCTTTACTATCTACAAATAATTGTTCTAGTTTTCATGCATCTACGTGAACCTAAAGGTCTGCATTTTGTGGGTATAAAGGCCTTTACAGACAAGCTGCTTTGGTCAAGCTGTCAGGCCAATTTGGCAAGATCAAGCATAGTATTAGACCGTTGCCTCAGTTGTGTTGGTTTGTCGGGCGAAGACAGCTCTTGGCATAATGAAACAGTTTTGCCTGACAAAATCAGATGGTCTGCAGCATCTTCAGGTTTCAGCAGTAATTGCTTCTCTCATAATAGTATATCGGCAGACTGAATAATCAAACTCCCGTAATCTATTCTAGAATAGTTACAAGTCATCACCATTCAGTTCGTTTCGTAACATCAAATGGTCGAATTCTTCACGTTTGCTTCTTTTTCTCACAACAGCTAACCACACTGCCCGCGACGTTTTGCAATGTTTTCATAAAATATGAAGCATAACGAGTGCTATCTCTAGAAGAAGCTGTAAGCAACATCTTGTTTGATCGAAATTGATTGTCTGTAGGAGCCTTCAATTAAAGCAGCTGCTTTGTTAGAAAACTCTTTAGCTCTTGTAAAGCGTAGACATTTAAAATCTTCATCCTGTTCAAATAGATTGGTAAAAGGCAAACCCATGAATTTTCTAAAAATTTACACAAAGCTAAGAACTCTGTTATAATACTTCGTATGCATTCTCAAACCTTGAAATGATTTTCTTTTCTAGTAAAATCATTAAGAGCATCAATCAGTCATAGATTTTTCCGAAAATAGTAGTCCACAGTATAGTCTCATAATACCTGAAGTAGTAAAATATTAATTGTGCGGCACTCAATTTAACTGTTTATCAATACATTACCAACATTGACACACTTTTTTGATTCTCCCATCTGCATCTCCTTGCTGAACTGGACAGTAAAAACACCGATTTCTGAATTCTATTCCTTGCATGTAGATTTACCATCTCCTTTGACACTGCAAACACATTATGTAGGAATAAGATTTTACGTCTGTATCAAAAAACATAATAAGTTGTTGATAACCAAAAGATGCTCATCAAAAGTTCAAGTTCCTTTTCAGCTTGGTACAGTAACAAGTATGTGAGATCCTACAAGGAAATTAATATTGATTAGTTAATTAAAAGCCTGGCAAAAAGGATTAAATGGATGTCACATTTCTTTAATAAAAGTTGTCGACAATATGTCATATATCCATATACGTACAATTATTGTTTTATTTTGCGCTCATTTAACTGTGTACATGTTCAACTCTCACGAATTTATGGGGTAATAATTGACAATTGATTGTACCAAAATCAAATAAAAAAAACAGTATAATTAAACCCGTACAAGAAAATTACGGTTGAAAATGGGTTAAGGGGCAATAAACGTGGATAATTTGACGACATTGTCGTTTATGTCGTAGTAATACGGTTATTGTTGGGTTTCTATTGATTCATAAAGTAAATATGCAATAAAAATGGCCTCGTAAACAGGTAGTTAATAAAAGCAAACATAACTGGCAATAGTAAGTTACCATCGCGATAGTAGTTTTCTAACGAAGGCGTGCGTGTAAGTTATCAGCACCTTCCAATCAGCGTGATATTAAAAAATACAAACAAGTCGCTATGTCACAATGTTTAACTGGAATATTATGCGTGAGGCTACGAGTAACTTGATAACGACGAAAACGTAACAAAAATAAAGTGTAAGTAATGGAATTGTGTCAGACAAGAGGAAGATAGGCCACTCCTAAATTGGGTGTGCCATGACATATCACCCTAGCTATAATTAAAGTGAAATAAAATTGCTTTATTGCTTAATTAATCCATTAGGAAACTCGCACTTTCAGAAGGATAGCACGAAAACGTTTCATGTCTAACGGCGCATCTTCAGGGATTAGTACAACGGAGTTAGTGGTTCATTAATTATAATACCTAGGTGTGTAATTTCTTTCCTGGTCACTTTTTCACCCACAGGGATAAGAGCCGTCATTTAAAAGTGGGTTATTTGCTACTAACACGATATAGCACATTCAGAAGGGGTTCAATTAATATGGCATTAAGGAATAAACATTTTTATGCATTTTATGTGGGGGAAGTACTTAATGTATAACCAGAGAAATTACTACCACAATTTTAGGCTCCATAATTCGGAACAATAAAAGGGAATTTTCACATTCTAGACACGGAAGTGGCGAATCGATGTTATACAAGGATGTCCTTTTAAGGCAGAAACGCAAACATTGTACGCTGCAAATATTCCTTATACTACCAGCGGTGTGAATTTAGCAGAACAGTTTCAACAATAACACAACATAAGTGTACAAAAGCAAATTCAAGATCTTACTTGTCTACAAATAACGTGGTAATTTAAAATGTGAACAGGAATATTTTCGACGGTTCTGTTTTTTTTTTATTGCGGTGATATGAGTTTACGCATTATAGCTCCTCTGGTAACATAAACTTTACAGCTATGTGGAGAATTTTGGTCAACGATAACATTGCAAATAGACTATCAATATCGTCAACCTAAAACAAGTAATTCCATTTTGGAATATAAAACTTTATATGAAAAAGTTGAAGCATTTTTTTTAGTATATCGTACCTTTAGTATCGATAGGCTACTTCGTACGTTATCTTGATACGGATGAAAAACAGAACAGAATATAATCGGTACTACAAACACATAAATTGCTTTATTAGAAATTAAGAAAATTAGAAACCAAAATAAGGTGACTGTCAAAACAAGCACATCGAAAGGAAAAAATCGTCTTGGCAAAAAAATATAATCATAAAAAGACAATAGACAAAGTTACGAAGGGAAATCTTTGACAAAACAGGAAATCCAGGCAAAAGTGTGACCCAACTGAACTAACATAACCATGTTACTTATTGGAGATTATCAATGACTGGGGCTAGCTGGGATTGTATATGGCATTATTAGGGCCTCTTAAGAAACTGTAATTGACCCATGTCTACCAAAAGTCGTAGATGATGATGTATTTAGAATCGCGTCCTAAGCTTTTGATCTATTGCAAAATATTTGTAAAGGCAGATACCTTTACGTGCCAGGAGCTTGTATCCATCTCTGTTAAAGTTTATAAACTACTGTCTCATGATTTTCAGTTGGTCCAGATAGACTTTACCATATTAACGTGAGAAAAAATCGAAAGTAATTTTATTGATGGACACGAACATCCAGGAAATACTTCGTTTTTACGTAAATTATTTTTAAAAATATGAATTTACTAGAATTTGAAAAGTTTATAATACACAATATTGCTTAATCAACAACATACTATAACAAAAATATTCATTCACCTAAGTGTTCTATCTGTTTTATAATTTCGAATTGATTGGCAACATATAAAAAGGTACAAACACAAAGAAAATGGGTAACGTTCAGTTTCGCTGAGCTAATTGAAATAGCGCCGCTAAAAATAAATAAAGAATAAAGGCGCTTTTTTTAATTAATTAATTTCTTTTAACCAAGAAATTTATAAACTGCTACCTTATAATGTAAGCTTTCAATTAATATAAAAACCAACATCAAAAGAGACTAAAACATTCCTTATAATTAATTGTATATTAACGTAATAAGGAACGAGAGGACGGAAATGCTTTCTGTAGGTTCCTCTAGAAGTTTTAATAAATTTAGGAATGCACACAAGAAAAAAAGAAATTTTATTTATTTATATTTATTGTAGTGGTTGTACGCAAGGGAAAACGACGTCCCGGACTGTAAAACCCACGCGTCCAAAGTACTTTGTTTGTCTTAACTTAATTTTCATTTATAGTATAAAAGTTCTAGAAACGAAGAGAATCCTTTAATAAATTAGTACTGATCTTAGGTCACAGAGCTGAAGAGTTAAACAAAAAAGTAGGCATCTGTTAAGCTTTAATGCTTGACTTTTATCCATTTTTTTTATCCAGTAGTAGTTATTTAGATATCTCACTAATATTATTATTTGCAGTTAATTAAAAACTAATATACTTAGATGTAAAGTATTATGTTCCTACTTCTCCTTACAAAGAAAACAATAAAGTTAATTTATGTCACATCTTCTAAAATAATCTAGATATAGATTTTGTTTGTACTGCTATTCCAAATAAACCTACTAAAAACCATATCAATTTTATTGAAAAGGGTAAAAATACGGTATTAACACCTTTAGACCCATAGATGTTCTGAAAGGTGAAAGATGTCATCAGTTTAGTTTTTACAATTTAAAAAAGCAAGAATTTTCCAAAATAAAGTAAAAGTACAAAGTAAGTCATGAAGTAAGTGGGAAAAAATTTAAGCTAAATTGGGTGGAAACTCTTCCAGACCAAGATTAGTTGGGTTAGTTGTAATGATAATCATATGATGTGTTTGGTAGCTTCACTTCTAGCTAGAGCAACAGTTTCTTCATTTTCTTTATTTACTAACGTGGATCTTAGCGTTTTCCACTTTCTCTCTAGACCATTTGACCCATTTAACAATAGTACCCCATCAGAACAATAATAATCAGAACAATAAATTATTTTTGAACAAAACTTATTCTTGCCAAAACGGAAAATTTTGGCTTAAGTTACAAGATGCTAGATCTAGTGCATTCCTTAAAACTTGATTTGTTGGTAAATCAAACGAAACTGTTTACAAAGATCGAATCACTACTAGATCTTGTTTTTTAAGATAAAATGCATTTTTATTTTTCACAAACTGTAAAACAAAAAATAACGATTCGACCTTATCATTGCCAACTTGACTTTCGGTTGTGTCACCAGAACTATAGAAAGCTTCTTTGTTGGCAAGTACACCGCCATTTAGCTTACTTGCCTTAAGGAAATCCACCCCAAACCAGAACTTCTTGGTGTTTCCCGAAGTCCAGCGTTACAAACTTGCTACGCAAAACCTAAGCCGCTTGACCAACGTGTGGATATATCTGAGAAAAAAAATTTGAATTGAAGAAAAAATTGAGTTCAAGTTTGGAAAGACAGTTACAGTAGAGAAATTGTTTAGTCCCTTTGAGAGAATGTCTAAAATGGCCTTGATTTAAAAATGTGCTTGGTAGATGGAGATGCTTCTTTATGAGTTTGTGGATCAACTTGTCAACGTGTACAAGAACTGAACCTGAAACCCAGCTATAAGATCTTATTTTATTATAGGAATCTTCAGGAAACATAAGTTTTGACTAGATCTAAAACGATCCCAAAAACATCAAAGTATTCCTAAGTCGCACCAAAACGTGAGAGCAACTGTTAACGACCAGCCGGTAATTCAGATATAAGGACGTCATCAGTGTATAACTGTCTACTATCTTCAAACCGCATATAAATTAACTACCAAAACAAGCAATTCGTTCGAGACGAAATTAAGTGATATAGAAAAATCGGATTGTCTTGTTTATTGATTACCAAAGAAGACACTGGTGTGATAAACGATGTACGAACAAAAAGTACTATCGGAGATTAAAGAGCGAAGCCAAAAACGATTTAGGCCACGTACTAGAAGAGGGCAAGACCAAGAAGAAACCATTCCATAGGTCAATGTAACGCTATTGTGAGGTCTGATACCTAGCCCACATAACAGCGTTTAATAAAGAATTTCAATGTAATAATTAATCGGAACGGTAAAGAAGCGCTTGGTTAATTACCACCACCATCACTATTACAGTGATTAGTTTCCAATTTTTCAGAATCGTACATTTTCTTAAGATGAGAAGCAAACGAATGGGTCACAATATTTTTAGAAATTTGGCATTACATTTGTCAAGTTTCGAGCATTTAGATTTAATAAACTATTTAACTCACTAAAGTTCAGCCTGCCTGAAGTCTGAAGCTGCTGAAGACGGCCTCATGGACATGCAGCTTACCGCAACAGAACAATTAAATATTGTGCCGCTCACTGGTCACGATGCTTGTTAAATAGAATTTGTGGAATTCCTTAAGCTCGCTCCTTGCTAACAGGATGTTTATTGTTGTACTTGGTAGCTCGCAAAAGTAGTGAACACAAAACCTTTGGTCACTTATTACACAGATCTTATTAAAATAAGTTTAGCTGCCTTCTTTGACTTAGGTTACAAGATGCTAAGTTCGGTATATTCTTCAAATCTTGATCCGCTGATCTTTCATGATCCTTCGTTGAGTCTACTGATTTTTTTCACACGTCACGATCTTTAATTATGCGAAATCTAATTATATTTAGTCTTTCTTCTTTATTAAGATTATCATTAATGATTGATACAATTCTTATGACTTTTCAAAAGGGATTAGGCTAACGGATTATGCGAGCTTTGACCTGAAACAAAAGTATCCAAATTAGAACCAGAAATATTAATCCATACATTAACAGATAATCCAGTCTAACCTTTGTGTTATTTAAAATTGTAATCAATTTTCAGACTTGTACTATTACTACTACTGAATATCATTAAATGTAGAGCACTTGGATGCACACTAGAATGCACATTTTTCAGTCGTGGGAAAGATGCAACCTTTCACACTTGTTGCACAGTATATCTACTATTCCTCTTGAAAGATCTCCAAAGTGCATAGATTAATTTAAAACTCTAAAAATTATTTATTAAAAGAGTTTACCTTGTTTATTAATAAAATATATTTAAAACGTTGAAATAATATCCCCAAATATAAATAACATTACATATTAATAAACGAAAATCAGGTATAAAATTTTATATTCAAATCTTTTAATCTTCAGAATAAAATTACCATACGATTTTGTATTTATGTGAAACATTTTCATTTATATTTAATCCACACGCGGGATTTACAATTACAGGCCGAGATAATCTAAATAAAGAACAAAAAACAGGGTAAATGGTACAATAGGACAAATAAGGAAGGTCAGCGCCTGGATTAATGAAATTACTAATAAAGGATCTTGAAAATGTTCACAAAATATGTTAATGTAATGTTGCTAAAACGGCTGTAAGTCGTTCAGACCTTTTTTAAAACCTGCTTTAGGTACTTGCTGTTCTTTTTACAACTTATCTTGATGGGCAAAATGTGTAGTTTTTTTAAATAACGTTTTGTCAATTCTTCTTTAGACTTTACGCCAGAATGATACAAATTAGATGATTAAACATTCAGTGTTATTAAAATTTAAATGAAAGATGTATCTGAAATAATTTTTAATTTCTTTCTTTTATCACTGCTTTTACAGACAATTAATTATGTCTTATTTTATGTTTTCTTTTTAAATTTTATAATAACTATAAAATTATTTGCATTAGAAAGTAAATTACCAATTCACAGTTCAACTTTTATCCAACAATAAGATTTCTCGAGTTATCTCAGTATTCCTGAATGTGATAACATTTTTCAATGACAAGAAAGGCATATTCTCGCACAAAATTTGTGTCCGCGGTATTGGCCATGAATAAGAGAGATAGACAATTCAGTATGTTAAATTATTCTAATACGAAGTAACAGATATCAAGAGCGTCTACATGACAGGTTAAGTTTGATCTTATTTTGAAATTTACTTAAAGAAATGGCAGAAGAATTAATGATAACTGAAGATGTTCAGTTGTGTATGCTTTCCAAATTTGGTAGCGGTGATACATTTAATAAATAACAGTTGTAGCTCACATGACACCTTATTCATTTTAACTAATTGTAACTACTAAGAAAGTATGATTCAAATGCAGCCTTAAGTGGTTCTGTCCAAGATCAACCAAGATCACAGGTTTTAACTCCAAACATGCTACAAATGATGATTTTTATGATACGATACTGTAAGATTTCAAAGAGGATTTTAAGGTAACCTTGCGTTACATATACCTACTTACTTTAAAAGACTTTTTTAGTCTTAACCCAGCTAAACTCAAATAGTGGCCTTGAGCATAGGTAAGGAGATTATAATCACAAAAAAAAAACACAAATATAATTAAGACATATATAGAAATAAAACCAATAGAAAAATATCAAAGTTAGTAAATAACATAAATATAAAGACAAACTAAATATTTCATACAAAATATACCAATCTAATAAACTAATGC
Organism: Ignelater luminosus; assembly: GCA_011009095.1. Classification (NCBI taxonomy): domain Eukaryota; kingdom Metazoa; phylum Arthropoda; class Insecta; order Coleoptera; family Elateridae; genus Ignelater; species Ignelater luminosus. Next base: position 76,553 of record VTPC01003185.1, read on the forward strand.
AATATACCTCAGATATCAGAATATAAAATAAATAAAAGGAATACCAGGACACCCGGTACAACTACCGAAATGTAATTAAACAACAATAAGACCATAATAACTCATTTAAATTAGATTACTAAAACAAAATTTGAAAAAAATGTCATTTGAATAAAATTGTAAATTTAATAAATTGAGTTAAATGTCTTGCAATCAGAATTTTATTAAACATTTCAAGAAACCCTGACGGATCCACAGGATCCACAGTTCAGTAGAATTAAAATTTACCGTAAGCTAAATTCTTAATTTTCTCCTCCTTACTGAATTAATTTTAAATTTAAATCTTAGATTTCATTCTATATTATTACAAAATTAATAAAAAAAACTTATGAGATAGAAATCTCAGCAGCTCTAGTTGTCATTTACTTAAATGTAGACACTTAAATAAGAAAATTAATAAAATTCACTTAACAAGATTTAATTTAAACCTTAAAACTAATTGATTGACAAAATTTATTTTAATAATATCATAAATCGGCAACACGAAATGCAGAATTCTATTTGAGTAACCAATGGCATCAGCAAAGAGACTGGAACTTTTAGGGAAGGTGTACAGCCAATGTCGGCAGCTCGAATGAGTTGACAGTTGACATCGAGAATAAGAAATTCTTTCATTCATACTTAAAAACTAATACCGCAAGATGGAAAACACTAATTAGCGCCAGAGTAAAAGGAGAATTCTAAAAACTTTACCCCCAAAATTATTGAGGCTTCAAGAAATATAATTCCATACAAGTATTAATGGAGACTAATAATTTAATGACAGCAGACGTGAGCTAAAAGTTATGTACATAGCAGCACCACAGTGGCACATACCCCTGCTATAGCACAGCAGTAAGCGATGGTTATAGAGTTGAAATCACCCTGTACAAGCCAATTCAACCTGGAACCGAGTCCGCAGCTATGGTTTCCCGCTCGACTCAGAGCCAAAAATCTAGCCAATCAAGCAGCAGGGGTAGAATTGCTGAAATCATACCAATAGCAGAGAGGTCCTTGAAACGTGGTCCGAATTTATTTGAAGCTAATTGTGACAAAGAGAAGATTGAGAAGAGGCCCGAAGTTATCGTCAGTAATCAGATAGTCAAGAAACATATTTTTCTTAAAAAGAAAACATATAAAGGCTCTTAAGAAAACCATTAGAATTGATCTAATTAGAAGAAAAATAAATTTTTCGAAATAATCAAAATGATAGGTCTAAATTGATACTTAACCCATTATCTTAATAAGCACTAAGACCGCTAACGAGATAAGAAAATACAAAAACCGCAATTATTAAGCCCAAAAATAATTTAAACTTAGATAGATAAAACTGACATGCAAATATTTTTACAATCGAAAGGCAAAATATTTTAATGATATCTAATCTTCTTAAGAAAGAAGAAGGTAAATTACAATGAAATAACCCAAGAGCTTCTTAGATAAGACACGAAAGCGAATAGACACGTGCCCAAAGAAGCAATAAAAATGAAATGGAGGTATTTATACCAGGCGTCTGGCATTCATTTGTGATTTCAGTTCATGGTCAACCTGCGTTGCAGAGTTATAGGTAGAAAGTAGACTATTATCATCGGTTCTAATAACTTCCCTGCTCTCCTGGTGAATTTTCTTATCAAATGCCACCCGGGATGTTCCGGTATGAGAGGTCTACCAAAGTTCCTCCCCTTCACTGTCGGCCACTGAATTTTTGTTTTACCTCGATAACGCATTTGTGTAGAAGTGTGGTCTCAAAAAAAGAATTTTTATTTACCATTACCCACATGTTTAAGCAACTATAAACACCAACGGCATACAATTCTGTCATAGATGTCGACGCTTTATAAAGGCCTTGGCTCCAACCAGGCAACTATGCCCTGTCGATAATGCCACAACCAGATACCGTCTGCATCGTCAGTTTCATTGTCTACCTACCCAATATAGTCGGTACCCACCATCATCAGAGTTGTATTTACACTTACAAAATGGAGGAGATGAAAATGCAGGTAACTGCCTCGACGTCACCATTTGTAACTATCCCACAATGTTGGAGAGGCGACACGTTTGTGTGAGGCCTCCGATCTTTCTGAAGTCACGGAAGTAACATTAAACATGACATTCATATCAATAGTGCAAAGGACGTTCCTTAACCGTAGCGATCTCTGTTATGAAATCATGAACATTGCTTTTATAAATTAAAAACCTCAATATCTTATTCAAAGTGGTTTCTACTTATCTTCAACTTTATGAAAACACAAGGCCACACTATTTGCGTAATATGCAGATTAATATTATCAATCTGAAGAAAGGACTATAATGTAATGCTAAATAGTTAACGAATTTGCAGAGCAGAGCATATCAGCAACAAACTTAAATTCACTTAGCTTCATTAAACAATGCATTGGCTGACTTTACCTTGTAGGCAAGAAAGTAAAATCTCTGCATGCTCGTTTTAAAAATCCTCGACGTTTTAATTTCAAACCCAAGTAATCAATAATCGAAATATTTTTGACTATCACCTAAAATTAATGCCAAGAACCTTTTTAGCTAACTTATCAGGAAAAACTATGTCCACTTAACCTCTGAAGGTTGCCAAATTCTGGTAGTGTAACAGTTAAAAGTAAGATAACAATACGAGCTTTTACTTAATTCCATGTTGAGCATTGATTGGATCTTAAAACCATTGCAATCAGTGTTTTGTGGTTTGTCGACTAAACCTTTTTAAATTTTAAACCTGAATGACTCAGCTCAGAGGCAATTGCTCTACCAATCACATAATATATAATGCACTAACCAGTCTTTCAAATGTTAAGATGTTCTGATACTGATTTGTCTAAAATGGGATTACTTTTCTGTTATAGAAGGAATCTTTTTGTGCATAAGCATATGTTTATCAACATTTATATAATTTCATACACCTATACAAGACTCGTGCAGACATGCTTTATTGCATGCTGAGAAAAGACGTTGCAGGCATGACCTTCGCATAATTCTACTTATAAAATAGTGTAACAACATTAACTTTTAAAAAGTCTTACTGTCAACTGTCAACAATTGTTTATTTGTGATTTCGTCACAATGCAAACATTTCTTGTTAATTAGATTGTTTGATGTTAGAAGAGTTTATTTACCATTTTTGGCTGAAACTTTTATTTGCTTGATGATGTTTACAACACATAGCTAGTCTGTCCAGAAAATATTTGTTTTATTTCGTGTTTTCAAATGTCAAATGCCTCCTCAAATAATTTGATATTGTTTGTGACTTCCAGTATTAGTTTTGGGATGTCACTCGTTTCTTAGATGCTTTGTTTTTTAATACTGTCAGGCCCAGTTGCTACGAATACAAGATTTTCGTTTATGAACCTTCTGATTAATAATTTCTCTATATTCATCTTGTCTACTCCATACGCTTGTATTTAAATTTCTCTTTTACTCCCATGTCTCTTCATTATACAAAATGAAATTCCACCAGTAACAACAGAAACATCGCGCTTATTGTTAGTAATAAAATAATTAATAAATATCTGGAGTTTCAGAACTTATAATGAAATTTTGTTTTGAAACTGTTTATACTAATAAAATATTACCAAATTTCTGCCGGAAATTTTTTTTGGTAACTGTATTCAATACGTAGCGTAATAAATCAGCCTCGCTTGACTATCGGTAAGAACAAGCAACTTATTAAAAAAAATTAGCTGAGGGAAATTCCCTTTACTTATTTAAAACTTCTTGGATCGTATCGAAACAAAATTTTACTTCAAGAAACATATACAAGTGGATTCAAATATTAAATCCAGCTTTGATGTCACGCAAGTAGATAAGAAAGGCAAAAAAGTCGACCTACATTGATATATATTTTTTTATTTCTTTTTCTACTTGTTGATTTTATTATAGAAAGGGTTCAGTTCATTTCAATATAAAATATGAAAGTAACCGAAGTTTCTAACTTTATCCGTGCATCTAGCTACTTTTTTCTTATCAATATTGAAAAGTACATACAGAAGTTTTAAAAATTTTGAAATGTTATTTGTGGTAGATGAGGTAGTTGTTTATAAAGTAATGTTTGACAAAGACGATATACTCGGAATGGACATTACTTCCACTCTGGCAAACACGCGATGGGCAGCGTTCGCGTGACCAGTTCAGAATCGCAATGTCCTTTGGGAAATGTCAACATCTTTTAGTGTAATTGGATCTGCGTATTCAGTATCTGCGATACTACCTTAATGTATTGAAATCGCATATAAAATACTCTATTCACCACACCTGCTACGTGACGTTATTGCTTTACCCTCGCAAAATGAACTAGTAACACGCCCTATGCATTCTTGTTTATTCGGTAAAAACGAAGAGTCATCCTTGCAGTACTCTACATACCGGTAAATCACATAAAGCAACTCAATCTCCGCCCATAGTCCATGCAGTCATCCGATCATAACCAGACCGATCTGAAATGATCGATGGACCAAAGGGCCATCTATCTCGGTATTCGCATTTATATAACCAATGTCAAGAGCAGTATGCCAAACATTCTCTCTTCTCTATATATGCACATTCCGTTGAATGAATTAACTTTGTCTGTAACCACGAAAATCAATTTTCCTTTGAATATTACTGGAGAAGAGATAACATGACGTGTAGCTTTCTATGAAAACCATGTTGAAAGCATTTAATATTTTTAAAAATAAAATTTTTGTTAATTCAAATAAATGTTTTAAAATTATAATATTACTTATCACTCTCAATAAATTTTAATATTGAGAGATACGATTCACAGTTGAAAGGTATTACAACAATAATTATGGGAATCTCGTAAGGCAAATTGTTATATTAAAGCTTTACTTTAGTAGAAGTTGTAATATTTTGTAAAATGTAATAATAATTCTAAAAGGGGAAAGCTCTTTCTCCTAATATTTTCTTTGTGGTTTGAAGGAAATGAAATAGGTAGACAATTATAATTCAGCAGATTCCTTATAAACCACCCTTTCATAAAAGCGGCTTTAAACTGTTATAATGCTTCGTGCGTATCCAATATCCAATAATTTAATTTAATGTAAAAAGAAACTTTTGTATTGTAATACTAGTGGCTTTAAATAAAGTAATTGAATTTTTTATTTGAGTTCTTTGTCGAACAGATATAAAAAACGAGATCCTATTAAAGAAAATATCTTGTTAGTTAATACGAGAAACTTTCAAAAACTCGATTTGTTTTAAGTAACAGAGAAAAAATAAATAAATAAATAAAAACTCAGAAATGTACGTATCGAATAAAAACGCAAGATAGTTGTCTATATCTTTAAGAACCTCTAACACTAAAGTATACGATAAAATATATATAAAATTAAAAAATGATACTTGTTTGATTCAAACTAGAATTCCAAATAAACTATTTCTAACAAAGTACGCATAAAATAAAAGTTGAACAAATAAATTTTGTTTATCCGAAAGAGCGTAGTACTGACAGATGGATTTTGGATGCTCTTCAAGAGTGCAGTAACCTTACTTACTGATAATACGTTAGTTTGCTCAAATACCGATTTATGCAGTGACGGTGACAGTGCTTTAACTCAAAGCACCACAGTTTGAGACGACGGATTCAGGCCCTCCTTTAAAGTGATAACGATAATACTGCCGGTGTACATAATTGACATTCTGCAAAAATTAGCAATATTAGACGAATCTTCAAAAAAAAATTTAAAAAATTGTAGTTTCAAGAATTGACCTAGGCCAAAATGACAGACGAACGCGATTTCCATCAAACTGCTGCCCAAGAACATTGAAACCACGGTATTATTAAACTGGAAGCTTGTAACTCACGTAGCTTTACTAGTCTAGTGACTGATTTCCACTTTTCCGTACTATACCAGTTTGAATATTTTTAAATTTGTTGATTTTCTTCTTTCCCAGCACAAGCTTCATCTTAAGTTTTTATTAAATTATTATTACCACATTTTTAGAATAAATAACTTAATTGAGACTTAAACTCAGTCCGTTTGGCTCATGGGTTATTCACTTGACTCACTGTATTTGTACGAGTTAGTTGACATTTAATTTGATATGAGCATTTTAATACTATGCTCTTACAGTGTAAAGATAGAAAATTAACCCTAACTTCTTTTAAACACCAAGCCCATGTTAAAGTACCTTCTAAACAAGCGAAAACCATCAAAATATTCAATTTAAGTGCGGATCAATAAATGAGTAATTGAAAAATTGAAATAAATGATAAATTCAAAAGTTCGTCATAATTCAACATTTTTTTAATTCTATTTCCAGAAAATAAGAAATCTCAGAGTTAACTGATATAAGAACTACACGACTTATTTGTTTATCAAACTAAAGAATATAGAAACAAGTAAATAGTTAACAAGTCAAAGAACATCCATCTGCATTCAGACAGCCGACCCACAAGCATAGAAAAATGACAAAGAGCGCATATTTAATATATGAAGCCAACATTGTGACTAGTCCTTCGCGCTTTTGGAACTACGTAAATTTCAAACAAAATTCGTTTTGCCTATCATTGCCCATGCTAGATTGCGTGGGTCAGTCATTAGAAATTGGTAATGATATTGCAGATTCCCTCATTTTTGTTATTTTAGCTATTGGAAATAAAGTACATAAATTAAAATTTGCAACAAGTTCATATTTTACATATTTTGGAAAAAAACATTAATTCCATATTTCAGAGAACATACCAAATCTGCAAATATTTTAAGTCTATAATGATAGGTCTGGACAAATTTCAAGTCTATATTAAAATCGCTTACAAAACTAAACAATGATTTTGGCTGAATCAAGTTCTTATTCGAACGGTTTCTGTGAGAATTTTATTTACTTTATATAGGGCGGAATTGCATACATTAACAAAAATAATGAGAAACGTGTAGCGATAATACTTATGACAAACATAATTTATGTGGTCTTATTATTTTTATAACAATTTTACAAAAGTACACATCTGCATAGTAAAAATAAGTTGCACGTGCAACCTTGACTTAACTTTAACTAGTTCCAACGTGATCATAAAGGGTTTTCCAATAAGAGGTGTTATTTTGATATTCAAAGAAAAGTGCCATTTTTTAATATAAATGATCGGATGTTTATTTCATTATAAAGAGGAAGGTATGCCGTTAATAGTGGAAAATAACATCAGGCAAATGACCACCACGACCACGCTTACAGGACAATATCCTTTTCATGAAATTTTCCATAACCAAATCGCAAAGTGGCTGCCCTATGTCCTCGATAGCCTCACGAATTCCATCTTTGAGGTCTTGAATCGACGCTGGGCTGTTGGCGTAGACCTTCTCTTTCACGTGGCCCCAAAGAAAGAAGTCGCAAGGTGTTAAATCACAAGATCTCGGTGGCCAATTGTGATCACCTCTTCGAGAGATAACACGGTCCGGAAACTTTTTCCGTAAAAGATCAATGGTTTCGTTGCTTGTGTGGCACGTAGCGCCGTCTTGTTGAAAGTAAACGTTGTCCAGATCAATACCATCCAATTCCGGCCATAAAAAATCGTTAATCATCTCTCGATAGCGCAATCCAGTCACCGTAACTGTTGCTCCAGCCTCATTTTCGAAAAAGTAAGGTCCAATGACTCCGCCGGACCATAAACCGCACCAAACAGTCACACGTTGAGGATAGAGAGACTTTTCAACAATAACTCTTGGATTTTCTGAGCCCCAGATCCGACAATTTTGCTTGTTGACGAAGCCACCGAGGTGGAAATGGGCCTCATCACTCAAGATGATTTTTCGATGGAATTCTGGATCATTTTCATGCATTTCAACGACCCAATCAGCAAAGACACGACGTTGTTGATGATCGGCCGGCTTGAGTTCTTGTGTTAACTGGACTTTATAAGCCTTAAGACCCAAATCTTTATGCAAAATACGGTGTAATGACGTTTGTGGAATGGCTAATTCCAAAGAACGACGAGGAATGGACAAACCTGGGTTTTCTTTAACACTTTCGGCTACAACAGCAATATTCTCGGCTGTTCTTGAGCGACGTGCACGGGTTTTATTCTTCACATCACTAACTTGTCCCAAGAGCTCGAATTTTTTCACCAATTTCTGTATTGCGGTCCGACAAGGTGCTTCACGGTGACCCAAAAATGTTCGAGTTTTACGAACCGTCTCTGCCAAATTTTCACCATTTTTATAGTGAATTTTAATAATTTCAATGCGTTGTTGAAGCGTGTATCGTTCCATATTTATTAATGGCGTAGTTTCTACTTGTCAAATGTCAAAAAATGATAGCTTCAAAAGTGACATCTACCGAAATAGCGGGCTATTCAAAATAACACCTCTTATTGGAAAACCCTTTACAATGTTAAAATTTGGGAATAGTTTTTTAGCAACAATTTATAAGTAGAATATTGATAATAATTTTCACAACAATCAATAGTAATTAGTACCACAATTAATCATTTTTGTAATTTTAAAATTATGTAATTTTACTTTTACCATGACAATGCCAAAAAAACCACACAAAAATCAGATTTAGAATAAAATTCTTAAACTAAACGACTGTGAATGCAAACAACAAACCCAACTCTGGATTCGTTGGATTCTAAATTAGTTAAACCAAACCTGAGAAAATAAATAAATTTGCTTATACTCAACTTGCAGAGATTTGTTTTTTTCCATCGTTTCGTTTCTTCTCTAGAATTCTTATTTCTTCTAGTTTTTAACCGAAGTGCAATAACTATCCCTACCGTCAATATGTTACTTTCTGCAAATAGCGATTGTTGCAGTTACAAACTAAATTTAATCAACTGGTAGCTTTGCTCAAAGAGCCAGACTTGTTAATCAAAGCTTGAATCCTTACAAAATTTAAGTTCTAACAATGATAATGCCATGCCACTCTATACGAAACAACTGCAGAACAGGATATACTAAACCAAAAGCATTGTTCAGACAAGTCTTGCGCACCATCTACTTGTCTATGGGTGACTTACTGCGACGTTCTTTGACTTTTCCAAACAAACCTATCGTTGCACACCCTTATTTGAGTAAGCCTTAGATGCATCGATCTTTTTTTCTTTACTCAATCATCTAGAACAGTGATTCTAAATCTTTTTTTCGTCACGGTACACTATTAATAATTTAAAAATTTGGCGGCACACTAACGATGAGATAGATTTAAAAGAATTTTACTAAACTAGTATACAGGGTGTTTTGGATCTTGGAGTATTAATTTTAACAGGTAATACTACACATTAAACAGTGTCGTTTGGTAAAGAATTACCCTAGTCAAAGTTTTCATATAATGAAGATATTGACGTTTGAAAATGTAAGAAGGGCTAGATCCGGCTCTGTGATGAAAGTTTCACTTTCTGACGAGAAAGTGAAAGTTATTTAAAAGGGACAGTTTGTAGTGGAAGGTTTTTACCTGCGTTCAAAGGAGATGGAGGCTACATGACCATATTCTTGTTTGTAAAAATATAACTTATGAAGGGGAAGATAGATTAAGGCGTAAAAACTTTGTTTATGATTCTTAAATTTGTTGTAAAAGTAAGTAAATTAATGTACATTGGCATATTGATTAGTTTCTTTAAACGAGTAACTAAAATTTCGAACACTTGTTGTAAATCATATATTGCTTTGATAAATATTTAATGTGCATATTTATTTTAAAATAAGTAACTATGATTAATAAATCTCAAATAAAATTGTAATGTATTGTAGAAATTTGTGGTAGAAACGGTAATTATAGTATTGGGGATTACTTCAAAAAGGTCTGTTCAATTTGAATTCAGTTGACTATTATGTTTAAATAAACATTGAAAATTGGGGTTTCTCAGTTACACAACACGGGTGCAAGGCCGTACTTAGAGACATTTAATTAAAAATATGATTTATTAAATTTTGTAAATTGCTAGTATTTTTACGTTAATATCGGTCTATTACAATACGAATAAGCACCTGTTTAAATAAATACCCCAAGTTTGAAAACACCCTGTATAGCTTTGTTTGGGTTAAATCTATAACCAGTCCAGAACTGTAATAGTCAAGCGCATTGGTTTAGTCAGTCCCCGCTACGAAGGTAGAACCAATCGAACTACTTGTCTGACGTCGTTTATGTATGGGTATTCGTAGTGGCGGCACATTTCAAAAATCTCGAGGCACACTAAAGTGCCGCGGCACAGTGGTTGAGAATCACTGATCTAGAGTTTCCATTGGGTTAACCACGTATTTCATTATTAAATTTCGTACTAGAAGAACTTCAGTTACGTTACTAATATTGAATTGTACTGGTAAAGCGCAATTTACGAACTTGCTCAGTAAAATCATCAATAATAACGGGTATCTTAACTCAACATGAATTAATAAGGCGCTGCCGATTTTTGTGAAAAAAGTAACAATCTCAAGGCCTATTGAAAATTTAGTCAGTCCAAGCCAAAGCTTAACCGTAAGGAAAGTTTGCACATAGCTTCTAATCAGAATCCATGAAGAATTTTATTGTTTGATAATAATTATTGTTGTAGTTTTAGTGAGAAGCTTCTCTAAGTATATAGGGCGAAATCACATACATTAACAGAAATAAAAAACACGCAGAGGTAACTTTCATGATGAGTGTAAACTGTCTAGTTTTATTTGGAACAAGATAGGATACAGAATTTTATCAGCGATTTTATTACATTGGCGGTACTTTTGTAGCAGGATAACTTAATAATTTGTAAGAAAGGCTGTAACGTAAGTTTTTTTAATTGACATAGATCTGAAATATAACGAAAGAATCAGAAAATGCCTTAATAGGTTTATTACTGCATACTGCCGTTGTAAGCAATTGCTGCTATCAGTACTTCTTAGCAGAGAGGATTTTTTTATTATAACTTGTAGTGTTGACGTTTTTTGTTTTTGTGAATTAAAGTGGTTTGTTCAATTCAATTAGTAAATTTACAATATTAATTAACAATTAACAAATATCAAAACCATTTGTTAAATCTATTCAGTCTGTTCACATTAGGATAACAACCATATCATGGGAAATGAAAACACCATTGATACTAAAAAAGCTGATGGCACTTTAAGAAGACAATTAAGATTGTGAGAAAGTAATCGAAATTGATGTTGTGTATGTTCCTCTCGATGTAGATGAATCTACTGACGAAGAAGACTTAGATGACAACAGAATTGAAGAAAAAACACTTGAAAAAGAAATTGCAGACACCCACAGAAGTCGACGTTTCGTCTTAGCAAAATAGCTAAGAGGCAAAAAAAAGAAACACGAGACAGACAGACACAAAATACTGACGTTATTCCAGAGTGAGCTATGACTAAGAACCCATTCTAAAACGCCTGAAAATACTACGAATAGAAAGTTGGAAGATATAAACGTCTTCCTTGAAGAAAGATCACCAAATGAGATCTTAGTGCTCGGTCAAATTCTAAATTTTGCAAAGTTATTTGTACCCCAAAATAATCGATTTGAATCTTCAGTAACACGAAAGGTCTCAAAAGATTTATTGGAGTTTTTATTTTATCAAGATATCACACTGTGCCTCAGACGGACATGTGTTGGTCAAACTAGAAACACAGGCGTGTTCTGTTTATTGGGGAAACTATGTGAGCAGAAACAAATTTAGATCGATAAATCAGAACATTCATTTATTGGATGATATACTCGTACAATTAGATAGGGAGGTCAGATTTGTCAAAGTAAAAGCTATCTTCAATATTATCAATAGTAAGTTTATGCGGTTTAGAATTTTCGAGCATAATCTACCAATTGAAGAAGAAATGGTTTCTTACTTTGGATATCACTCTTGCAAGATGAACTGATTATCTATATCAATTTGTTCCATATAGAGGAATAACAACTAAAAGATCAAAAAATGTTCCTTTAGGCCTAACATGTTTTAGAACTACGTTTAGTGTTGGAACATCCAAAAGAACATAAAATTCCTTTTGATAATCTTTTAACCTCGTATTCTTTATTTGAAGTTCTAAATAAAAAAGGATTTTTTGCTACAGGGATTATAAGAGGTTGTAAACCAAGTGTCCAATTGGAGTTACTAGAAACCTCTTTGAATGGGCATTGAGGATGCTTTCGGTGTGAATTTGACAAAATTCTATAGGTACTAGTTGTTCGTTTGAATGATAACTTCGTTATTGCAGTTATGACTAATGCATCTACCATAGAACTTCTAGTTTAAGCTAAACAATCCAGTAGAAAGGAACATAAAGACATTCTACCACCTCAACCGAATTTGGTATCTAAATACAATAAATATATGGGAAATAAAAGGCAAGAGAGAGTGGTGGCCATTATTTATAAATGTGCTAGACAGTATAGTAGTGAATAGCTGGAAAATATTTTGCAGTGCAAATAACAGCAAAATTTCACAATTGCAATTTCATTCACACTTGGTAACTTCTATAGTAAAATATAATGGAGACGTGGTAGAAATGGATGTAGATCAACCCAGTTCAGCTCATGAGAGGTCTAATCTTCCAGCAAATGTACGATTTGATAATATTGGTCACATTATAAGAAAAGAAGACAGTAGTCCAAAAACAAAATGTCACTTTTGTATAAGCAACACGATATGTTTATGTAAGAAATGCAAAGTCCACCTCATCCTGATTGTTTTGAAGCTTTCCACTCGCAAGAATAAAATAAAGAGTTTATCAGTTTTTTTCTCATTCTTAGTGTCCCGTAATTTATAATATCTAAAGATCAAGGCACATATTTTTTAATGTTGTGACCACTGATGGTTTAAAAGAAATTAACATTACAAAAGATGACTTAGGACTGGATTTTGGATCCATTGTGCTTCTCAGCATCAACGTCTCGTTTAGTTTCTATAGAGAGATTTTTAAATAGAGCTTTTGAGATAACTGTCACTGCAATACCTTTATTTAAATGAACCCCTGTTGCTTTGTTTTAACTTGTAAAATTGTTTTCAATTAGTGTTCTTCTGTATTCAAAAATAAAATGCGTGTCTTTGTACCTCTTGTTTATAAAAAAAATGCAAAAGCACGAAAGACAATAACAGGAAATTTTGGTTTGTTACCTTTAACATCATTCCTTCTCAGCAACAATCTGACAGAGTTTTAATGAAACTCTTTGTTTTTAATTAGTAATACTATGATATAACCACCGGTTTACTACATCATCTTCATGATGCAGTGGTACTTTTGAATATAATTTTTAACTGCCAAAGCAGTTATGAAATGCACTACTACGTTATTTTTATCAAATTTTGAGTAGAATTTTAAAAGAATAAATAAAGCCTCAATTAGAACATTCCTGTATAAAAATCGATGTGAACGAGATTGCTTTTGGTTTATGAAACCAAAATGTTTGGAATGCAATAAAGCTCATGTGAATTGAAAAAGTGGAAATTTTTGTTTAAAAAATTACGTATACAGCTGAAAGGGTATTCAGAAATTATTTATTCTATACTGTACTCCATTTTTAATTCAGTTGGAGCAACATATTAACTTTCAGTATATTTTGCGACAAAATCTTACGTTCTTTCCATTGTTTACAATATCTTGAGCTAAATGTTTTGTGTTATTTTATTAATTTTTGGACTCACTCGTTCGTATAACTACATACTCGTAAGTTTTTCTTGTTTTTATTTAAAAATTACTAATTTAGTATTCCTGAGTATTTCCTTTTTAGTATATCCACTGAATAATAAGAAACAGGTGTTGATTAAAATACAAAGTAGCGTTCCAATTAATGTTCACCAAAGGTCTTAGCAATTAAAGTACCTACCTACCATTACTGTGTTGGCAAACCTAAAATAATAAACAACCTTAGTTTTACATTTTTCTTCCGCAGTACGATGCATTCATTGTTAATCAAAAAATCCATATTAAAAGTAGCAGCCTGCTGCACTTCGTGTATCCTGTTTAAAAATGAAAATCACAGAATAAACTTAACTTATACAAATTACTTTGTTCTACATTTCAGTTTTCTTTCTTTTTTATTAGTTAAGAAAGATAAATGGAAACAAGTAAAACCAATCTCATTCCACTTGTTTGAGTTTCATTTTTAAGTTTTGTATTTAATTTTCATGCAAGTTTTACCGTATCGTATTACACACATGCAAAACTTCTAGTTCTCGTAGACCTAAAATGTTTTATCAGATATACATACTATATATACAAATACTATAGGAGGTAGAATTGTTAAGTTAAACTGGTAGTTTGCCAAATTAGAATAAATTTGACTTTAATATGCTTCATTATACCAAATAAACATGATACTGGTAGGGAAAATATTAAATTTACAATCACGTTCTCTACATACCTAGCAATCTGTTCATAATAACTAAATATTTAAATTTATTAAAGCGCGAACATTCTACTGAATGTTCCTTACACTTACAAATAGAACCTACAGACTTCTAAATGAAAAGCTTATTTTATGAAGTTTTCATAAAATATTGTCTTATGGACTTTTTAATATTAAAAGGATTCTTAACTGATAGCTGGATAATCCTATAGGTTATATCTTCTTGAAATCTCATTGTGTTGAAGGGATAATACAAAATACTATCCGTTAAAAAGTTATATAGTTATGAATAACTAATTATGCTAAAGAAAATTCAGTAAAGTTAATAAATCTCTTCCTTTGTATTAAACAAATAAAGTTTTCCTACTTTATACGCTTCATCAGGCATTATCTAATTTTCCCGTATAAAAGGTAAAGGAAAAAAGCCAGAGAGACTTGTGTAACGTTCCCAAGTATAACCTGTAGATTGTAGATTATCTCTGTTCGTATTTCTAGTGTTTCTCTGGGAAGCCGTTGTCGTATTCGCATCCTGAAAAGCATGTATGTAATTTGATGTCAGGGTATCTTTTGCTACACGCGTGTGGCGAGCTAAAATACCATTGTAACAGCCACGTTCCCACCTTGGGTTACATATCTCGGAAGAGGCCTTCCGTATCTCAAGGGATGGCGTCCCGAGGTGCGAACTCACCACTTCCCCCGACGGGATCAGGTGTAACGGGATCCTTAAAGTGGAACCAACCAGCCGATGCATTGCAACCCGAAGGAATAATCACAGAAGTTTGCCCGCGGAGATAGAGTCACTCGCGCTCAGTGATAAATTAGTCCTCCTCATGGACTTCCATTCGAATATATTAGGGTTGCATTGTCGCTACATTAATCGTTACCCAGATGTCTGAATGTGTTTTCTTTATCGCGTCTGGAATTCGGGGTGTTATCTGTCTCAGTCCCGGGACAAATAAGCCTAAAGGAGCGCGGAAGTATCCATGATGCCTACAGTATTGATTATCCGGTTGACAATTCACAATGTTTAAAGTTATCACTGGTCTGCGCTGCTTTGATATTTGACAAGTTAAATGATAAAAGGCTTTTTACAATGGCAATTTATATATTATATAAAATAACAGAAAAACCCTCGTGCTCTGTTAACGTCATTTTCAATTGTGATAAAAATACGTTTTTTTCCCTGTTCGGAGGGTTACATTTCCACTATTTCCGATGAGCTTACTTTTATGAGAGTTTTCCAGTTGTATAAAGTTTAGACCTTAAATAATTACACTTCCCTCCAATTCTGACCTAAAGTCTTAAAGTTAGGAATTCAGATAACATCAGTTTCAAAAAAGCCATTTTCTCAATTTAACAGTTAAAAGTCGATTACATCTACCATAATTTTATTCCTGACGTATTTTCAAACTTCTTTTAAGTATTCATAAAAAATAATTATCGGTTTAAAAAACTTTCTCCCTGTTTTATGAACGAAAACAACCGCAATCTAGTTTGTTGTTCGTTCGCAAAAAATTTGTTTTATCAGTGTTTTGAAAAGAATAATTATTCCCTAATTATGAAGTGAAGTTTATAAGACCTTATCAGAAATTGCTTTAATGCCATTTTGTTTATAAATTAAAGCTTGATGACTTTGGTATGATAAGAAATAACGAAAAAATATAAAGATAAAAGCTACTTATATAGATAACTAATTTAATGAAAAAAAAAAGTTGGATAATTGCAAAACAAACAGATATGAACAGTGACAGTTAAATGATTGTTGATGAGTAGAAAAACAGGCAAGAGAAGTTTTTAAAAGCTGTTAGCGTGTGATATCTATCTATTATTAACGTACGCTAACTGATGATTTTACAGTAGCATTGTTTTACAAAAACGTAATTGCAAGTGGTGAGTAACCTTTTCAGAACAAATTATTACAAGAAATGCTACATTCAGTATTCAGATTAACAACAATAAGAAATGTAAAGTTACCATTGCCATTTTTATTGTTGTGACGTAGAGCATAAGCTCTTGGAGACTTTTTGGGAAAAAGCTAAATAAGCTAAGAAAATTGCTCTGTCTACATAATCTTGTTCAGATGTTAGAAGAGAAGTGAGAAAGATAATAAAAAAAACAACAATAAACTTGTTAATGATGTAAGTTGTGGTATCGCTCTGTATAAGACACTTTTTGTTGAGCACCTACGTATCTGTCCAGTTCGAACAACTACCTATGTATTTGAGGTGCACACTTCCTGACTAGAATTTCTTATCTTAGTACTGTTGCGTAGACGTTTATGATCTAGAGAGGAGCTGAACTACTGCCACAGCCTAAACCACTATTCATCCATACGGATCAGTGAACATCAACACTCACGTCAAAGATATTCAGTATTCTTGCAACTACTACTTCTTTAATTTCATGTCAAAAGTTAATCAACTAATTGATCCATTAATTAAAAGACTATCAGGGACAACACCAACTCTATCTGCTGCGACACAATAAACTCACTTCGGATAGTCATTTCACCAAGTGCTACATCACAGGGTAAGGCGGCAAAGAACCTATAACAATCGCTGCTTTTCTTTCAAGACATGATTTGATTTTGACTCGACAGAGATATACACTTTTGCCTCTTAAACTAAAACTCGTATATTTAAGCCTGGCTCAGTATTATAATTTTGCAAAGAGAAAAACGTTCTTCTCAGATGAGCGATTAAAATTGTAAGCTTTGTGTCACGTAATATTAGACTAAAGTTTATTTCTGCTGCTTCAAAGCAGGAACAATTTTAATGTGTAAAGTACAGAAAATTTGTTTTAGATTTTAATTATAGACCATATGACAACCCAATGAAAAACTGGTAATAAAGTTTCGGCCTGAAACAGACTACCTCCAGTGGCCAATGCCAAACCTTATTTCTACCAGACCACCTGCAGCTGTAAACCATGATCATTAGCTCTCCTCAAAGTCCACAGTTAGACTTTGTTTTCTGTAAGGATAAACCTGTAAAGGATAAATCTAACCTTACACGATTCTAACCGTTGGTATCCGTAAATGACAACATAAGAAAAGAAAATTTTAGAAATATAAATGGTCACTCACCAGCCAAATTGCAACAAACTTTTAGTCACTTTAGAAAATGTTAAATAAGTATTTGATGGAGCTTCGACATAAAGCAGGCCAGTTGTGGTGCTCTAATGTCAAACTTTGCTTCTATCAGATTACCTGCAGTAGGCCGCGGTCGTTAGCTCCGCATCAGAAAACTTACAGTTTGGTTTCGCCTTTCATCAGACTACCTGCCATCAATGGAAAACACGAACAAATGAATTGGTTTCATCTTTTGACTTGTAGAGGATAAATTTAACCTTACATGATTGAACACCCGCAAATAACAGCATAATCAAACAATTTAGTAGAACACAAATGGCCATTGATATTAACATTTGAGATAGCAATAAACTTCTAACCACTTTAGGAATGCCAAAGAAGCCATCTGATTGAGTTTTGGTCTGAAACAACTTTAGACTTTTTTCTACTCGTCAATCTGTAGTAAGCTACAGTCGTTAGTTCCGCTCCAAAGGCTGTGCTTTTTATCAGACTACCCAAGGCCTATAGAAAACATGAGTAAATGGATTGACTTCACCTTCTTACTTCCAGACGATAGAAAGAACCTTTTACATGATCGTAATTTGTCAGTAATACAAATAGCCGTTGATATTAACCAGTCAAATGGAAATAAACTTCTAGGCATTTTAGTGAATCATCTGATTGAGTTTTAGTCTAAACTGGATCACCTGAAATAGCCAAAATGAAACTTTGCCGGACCAAACCACGGCTTCCTCCATCAGGTCACCTGCAATTAATAAAAAGCATAAGAAAACAAATTTGTCTCATACTTCGACTTGTAGAAGATAAAGTGTTAACCTTTAGCTTATAATGAAGTATCAGGCATTAGGCATGAAGAGAACTAGATAGAATGCAGTATATTTTTGATGTTTCTGACAAACAGCTACAATTTTCTATTAGAGTGGTCTCTCAAAAAAAAACACAATTTAGTTTTGATTTATTGCTAGCTTTTGATTTTCACAAGCAATACTTACATAGGTTGCATGCGTACCTACCCTAAATCTTACCATTTAGAGTTTATAAACGTATAGTCTATTATTAATAGAGAAATCTTCACAATTGTGACCTTTCAGGTTAACTATGTATGTCTATGGCAGGCTAAAGGTTTTCTATCATTTTATTCTGAAGCAAAACCCCTAAATTCAAATTGGAGTTTGACCAAACCAAAAATCATCAAACTGTCAATTAAGCCTTGTTTTTTGAAAAAGAAATGAAAATTGTCAGGTCTCATTCCAATCAGATTTTGGTGCTACTTTGTGTAAAATTCTAAGTCAGTTCTCTACAATTTATTGTTGCCTATAACTCAAATTGATCTTGATAGGTGGCAATAACGATTTTTGGGTTTTGCCCATAAGAAAATAGAAACGAAAACTTAAGACGTCAGTTAAGACAAGAAGTCAGTAGCAAAGGTGGGGCAAGTAACAAGGATGAAACAGGCTAACCACGTCCAAAGCAAAATTATTTTTGGCTTGAAAGACATATTGTAGTAAAGTCGAGGGAAAAAACTGGCTCATGATCTTGTATAGCAGCAATGTGCAAAAATACAAGTGTCTATAGGATAGGACTAGATGACATCAGAACATACAAGGAGTATCAGAGCAAAATAAATGATTTGAGTCATTCTCTAAAAGGATTTAAGGTGATCCATGCTGTTTCTGTAAAGGAGGAGAAAACTGAATTGAAGGATTAATAAGTTTGGAAATAATTTGCAAAAATATCCTAGAGTTATCACAGCAAAGTTTGGTGTTGATGTACTTGTTTGTATTTAAGGTGGTTGTTGGGTTTACAAGCAACTAGCACATCAAAGAGCGGAATAGAGTTGCTAATTTTGATAGTCTGATAGTTTAGATTTTAGTAAAATGGTTGTATAGATACTTTAAGATTATGGGTAGAAAGCATCTTAGTTAGGAAAAATACAGTCAAAACATCATCCGTGTATCAAAACGAGGCCTTCAACAACTATAAGTCTAACTGTACAGTTGATTAAAATCTCAATGAAGAATTTAGTGACAGTTACCAAAAGTCATTCTAAACCAGAAAATACGTGAATGTAAAGCTTTTCTTCACCAATTCTTCTAAACCAACAGAATTTTCTATTATAGATTAATAATTAGATTAGGAATGGAAACAGCATACCCAATAAGTGAGTTTTTAGATTGTCAGTGTTGTCTTTGAGATAGTTAGGTATGGGTTTAGCAAAATTATGTGCAGACTAACTTAGGGTGTGAACAACTAGCCGAAGGGAACACAATTTAAAGTTTATTTTGGGTTATTACAGAATTTTTCACTTTAGAGTCTTTTTGCTTTTTACAATAATACCTTTTTACACAATTAACATTCACAATAATTTTATTTTAATGACATAACATAACTACTTAAATACGAATTTAAATGTTTTGCGAATTGATTTTTATGCAAAAACAAAAGAAAACGAGTTATCAAGTTTTATAGTTCTTTTTATTGGAATGCAAATACTTCGAATGAGAATGTCTAGTGTTTGTAAACTATCCGAAGAGTCATATAAAAAGTATTTATCAGCTTCAAAAGTTGGTTGGAAAAAAGTTAAACTGTCAGAGGTTCCATGTAGAATGATGTCAACATCGCAATAAAATTTTATCTAACTCAGGACACACGCATCCTTGCTAAAATAAAAGAAGCAAAAATGTTACATGTAGGTATAAATAAATTATGTTAAAACACAATAAACAGTTTTACAGAAATAAAAGATGTGCCATCTACTAAAGGTTTTGTAAGTTAGAGAGTTAAATATTTATTTCTGTGAAGTATAATTTTATTTAGACGTTCCACGGTACAGTTACTTCAACTTAATCTTTTAACTAATTTAATAAACTCACAGTTACAGAGATAATCATAGAACTAAAATTCGTAGTAATAACGAACAAGCTAACAGCACATACATTAATAAGAGGTGAAACTTCGTAAAAATCTTATTTTCAAAGAGTTAGGGTAACGCTAGGGAGAAACATCTTTATAAGGGATGAACGTTTATATTTACAAGAGAAGATTACACATGTCGCGGAGAGGAAAACTTCCCTGTTCCTTTAGGATATTCTCACCCTTACCCTAAATATAAATAAATAAACAGATGTTAGACTAGCAAAATTTGATACTAATTTCAAAGATAGGTGAGAGACTTAAACAAGCTTCAATTACAGTATGGTACGCAATTTCAAAAAGAGTCTAATTCTCTCTAATTAAGTATGTAGTTTAAGTTTCCTCGAGATTGCTCCGACTCGGTTAACTGGCTGAATCCGATGCTTGCATAAATCACCGCATTTGACTTCAGTGGTAGGTAAAGTTTTTCAGTGGGATTCAGCTTGGGACTTTTGGAGACTTTTATTAACGAGTTTCAATCTGAGGTAGTGTCAAAGTAAGTTAGACAGTATTATCCTCTTGTTAAAAAAATCCTTTGGTGCAAAAAGTTATGAAGAATATCATTTCTGGATTGAGTTTATTCAACGTCATCGTGATTTTATCATTTTCAATTTGAGAATTGCTAGCAAATGTACAATGAATGAGGAATATTGGAGCTGCTCCCATATAATTAAACTTCTACTGTATTTGTGGGACTATTTTTTTGTTTCGAGATAAATTATCTTTAAAAAAAGATAATGAATAGTATCATCAAAGATAAAATCTTGCAGGAAGAACGTTTTTTGGATTGCACATACATAATACTGGCAACAAATTCAACAAGTCAAAGCTACATTGTGTATAATGTCCAGGCTGAATGAGTGTCAGCTACTACTTCTACAGATCTTCATTACTGTGCTTGCTTGTCTTTTCCTTGTCTTCAAATGATAAATCACATTTATTATGGTAGTCAAAATCCCCCCATAGACCACCTCTGTCCAGACAACTACTCTTATTGTCAAAAGCATTTAGTATTTGTGTTAGCCTAAGTGGTTCGTAAAACGACAAAATTAAATTGTTTGGTTATATTTTCAAGCTAATTTTTGCTGATAATTTCTTCCGTACTGTATGGCCAAAGTACTGAACTATTCGTGACCTAAATGTTTCATGTTTTCACCGGGCGTGAGTGTTTACAAATTGTATTTGGATCCCTAAAACTAGATCTTCTTATCTAAAAGAGATACCTCTAAGAAAAACTTCTCCCAGACAAAAATTGAAGATCTACAAAAGCGAGATTAACTCAAAAAGAGACATCGAACAGAAAGATTTACGATACAATCTTTAACAACTGTTTGATGAAGATACTTACCTAAGTACTATACTGCCGTGAACAGCTGATAGCTCTGTCACTTACAAGCTTTCAGATATTATTACAATGATCAAAAGGTTTTATTTATCAGTGCCTAATGCTTTTTGGTTTTTATATTACCGTAACTAGCTTTAGATAAGAAACAAGAAACTAACAAACAGACCGTTGGGATATCCTGTACAAACTCGTACAGCATTACTAAGATACAAGATGTTGAAGTTCCATTTCAGATTTCTTGTTTTT
>VTPC01003187.1:0-28901 GCA_011009095.1 Ignelater luminosus
GAGCAATCAAGTCGTGCAAAAACTATGGGAGTAAGGGAAAGTTACCTAAAAGTGATTTTCCCTTTATTAGAAAACACCTAAAAATCTCTGCATTAAGTTTATGAAGCCCATAATTGGTTGCTTTATTGGTTTAGTCCAAAATAGTTACAAAATTGTACGTTTGGTAGTGACCTACCACCGATCTTTTAATTACCAAAAATGTAAAGAAAGTACTTAATTACGATAGCAAATCTGGTGGGTGTGCAGAGTATTCTGTGAGTACCCACTGTTGGTTAATTTTCATTCAGACAATGCTTTCCCATCTTGAGGTCATGCGTTCCAGTGCCACTACATCTTGACTTCAGCGTTACTAACAAAGTCAAAAGGTCTTTTGAAAAATGTCGTAAACTTATTTACTTGGTTCATTCTGCTATTCGTAGCTGCATTATACGACTCCCCAATCCTTCTATTAGGAATGTCAGCTTTTCGACCTTTATTCCGACCAGATGAATTGTATCGTTTAGAATTAACACAATATAATGGGTTTCGATTTTTGGACAAGCTTAGGAAGTTTTTCTTTCCGATCCAAAGTTCGGCAATTCTTAGAAGCATTGCAGACTTTTCAAGAACGCATTGCAATATCTGTGTCGTACTCTTTTAGTAGACAGTTTTACCATTTATAACTTATCATTGCTTTTCGATTATTATACAAACACGAAAATATTCTTAACGTGCCGTGCGCTTTAAAATGAAGTTTTTCTTCCTTATCCTTATTATGCGTGCGTTCAGTAGGTATTCACTAATATAAGGGTATATCTCTACAGTTTATGATAGACTTCAAAGACACCTCTATTTAAGAGAATTTCCTAAGCAAAGTACACTTCAATAATTTGCCGCTACCTTTCAAAGGATAAACGACTGCATAAATCCAATCTAGGTTCTGGCTCGTAATGTAGCTCGGGTTGCTCGATCAGCAGTCTCCGCAACAGATTAACTGAGTCACCGTGCGTGTGGTTTACTGTTCAAGCTGCGTTATATAATTTTAAAAACTTTAACTTTTTGCATATTAACTGTGACATTTTCAATAAACCATTTGAATATACAAAAAATTTTAATTTTTTTAATTCATTGTTTATACAAGGATGAAAAATGGTAAGGCATTGTTAGCTATGTGCTTCACTGAAAGAGAAAATGTAAGAGCCTTATTGAGTAGAGTACTAGCAACTGCAATCAGCAACATGTTGTTTAAAGTGATGTAGTAGGTAGACTGTTGCCGACTTTTAACCGCTTCATAATAAGTTGGAAAGCTTCTGAAAGTGAAATCTAGTTAATTATAATTGCTACAGTAAGGACTGAATTGACTTACACTCAAAACAAATGGCAATTGTGTCCTAGAGTATTTAACCCGACAGCTGATTTTACACAACTCTCACCAATGCAATGTGTATTGATTTTCTTTCTTTGAGGAAACCTGAGCGAACAACATGTAATAGAATATTCAAAATAATACAGAGCCTTATACTAGAAAAACTAAGAAATTCTAGGATTTCTAGACTTTTTTAGACGTAAATAATTTCCGAATTACAGTTGCCTTAATTAGAAACATAATTCGTTCTAATAGGCACCACGTTATTAATACGGTACTTGCAGGATCATAAATTAATAAAATTTCTTTAGCTTGCCTTTTTATATTTTTCTAAAACCATTGCACATTCGTACATTTGAAATATTACCCCCAGAAAACTCACAAAATTGATGTTCAGACATTAAATTCAAGAGACATATGGGGCTCTTACCAACTCCTTCACACTCCACTTCCTCATTTCAATGATCATTTTAGTTAGTATCGTATACTGTTACATTTCTCATTCAAAGCAAAATTGGAATATAAAAATCATTTTGGTTGCTTTGTTTTATGCCTTTATATGTAATATCGTGGGATATGTTGATGTGGGTAAGCAGAAATTTAGGACTATATCGTTCATGTTTACTCGAGTAAATTGCTTTTATAAACTTTTTTAAAATACAGTTTAAAGGTATTTTTAGGGTAAACTTATTTTCTGCTGTAATAGGCACATGAGCTTTAATAATTATGTAAGATTTTAATTCCAAATTACATTGTTCGTTTTTATAAATAACCAGATTAAATAATGAATATATTCATCGATTAGCGTTATGCAATAGCAGTTGTTTTTCATTCATTTTCGTTACTGGAAAAATGCAATTCTTTACGATATATATAGACACGTTTTTTTCATAATCGTCTGCATGTATGCAGAATACATGTGTTGTAGGAATGTAATGTTTTCCAGACACAGTCTGACGCTTCCTTCGTAACGGTGGTTAAACTGAGTAATTCCAGTAAGTAAAAAACTAAGGAGAAGGTAGATTTAGGATGAAGTTTACACAATCTGCAGAAGATGGGGATCCAAACAAAATCTGTACAGTTCTGATGAAGGAAATAAATGAGACTAACCCTGCAGGGAATCAGCAAGATTGGGAACAAAATAGAAGCAAACCAGGAAAGATAAACAAGTAATCTCTGGATAACCATGAGAAAATATGAGTTCCAAGCAGCTGAAAATGTGAAAAATCAACCAATGGATAATTAGCTTGCCAAAAGCTATGGTCTGCTTTTTCGTTATCTCAACACATGTGGGATACTTCAACATGAACCTTAGAAACACTTTCTAAATCAAGCTTAACAAGAATGGGTAATAAGATTCTTTTCGCAATATTAAACAAGGTTGAGCTTGATGGACTAAGCAGTACACTCTGGTTCAATTTTAGATGTAACGATAAACTGTACGATTAAAAACAGAATTAGATTGAATTATAAACAATATGGTTTTCATGGTTAATTTATTATTTAAAATTGTTTGAATTGGATATTATTGGAAACATTGACTTCTGTATTTCTACGCAAAATTACTTTGTTCCAACAATGAAACAAACAAATTACATTTGACGGTTTAAAATTAAGGTTTCCCGTAATATGCGATTAGCAGAGGTATTATCGCAAGTTAATTGCTTCGTTCGCTCTCTGTTTCCATCTTGGTTGGTTGTAATCGCTCTTGGGTGTTCTCTTCGTTTCTTTTAGTTTCTAGTATCGTTTTTATTAGTTTTTCGTGCTTGAGTATATGTCCTATATCGTCTCTTCTTTTCACGATCTGTTTTCAAAGACCATTTACTCCTTCTTTTTGAGATTGTCTCGCAGGCGTAAAGAGCTACGATCCACACGTAGACTTTAAGTAGTTGCTTTTTTCCTTCTAGTGATAATCTAGACGAACTTCTCGACCAATCCTGATTCATTCTTCAAATAACGAAGAGAAGATTTGAAGAAAATAAATTTCTGATTTTAACTCACAAATAATACACGATATAAATTCTACTTGCACTGTTGATTTCGTTACCAAAAAGTAGATCAGTAGTTGTGTATTCAATTTTTTTAATTTTCTTGGTTTTTGAGTTACTCTGCATTTACCTTGGATTTAGACGTTGAATAGTGATAGTAAAAGTGTTTTTTTATTTTTGTCTAGCTTTCCTCATTTCTACAGCTTATGACTTGTATTTCACATTGAGTTTTTTTTCTGCTATTCTAATCTTAATATCTCAGAGACTTTGAAATAATTTGCTCTATATAACGTTATTGAATGCCTTTTCCATATCAACGAATGTTTCTGCTTTGCTCTAAATATCCACAATGCTATGTTAGTTTTACAACTTCAGTTTCTTGGTTTTTGCTGAATTCAAATTGGCCTTCTGTGAGTTGATTTTTTATTTTCCTTTCTATTCACCAATCGACGATTTTCGTTGGTGTTCTCGACAGAAGTGATACCAAAGCTTAGGGTGAAATAATTCTTACATTTGCCGACTTTTCTTTTTTTGGAATAGGTTCATTATGTTTTGGAGAAAGTCGTCTAGTACAGTTCCAGTTTATAGAGTAATCTCTGGTTTTGTTTTATTTAACTTTTTAATAGTTCTGTCGGTAGATGATCCACTCATTTTGGATTATTAACTGTTTTTCTATGTTCTGATCTATGTATTTATTTATCTCCAAGGTGTTTTGCTCTTCTGATTCGTTAATGTTGTGTGTATTATGTTCATCTACTACTATATTGTCTGTTGGTGATCAAAACTTTTTCTTGCTCGCCTTTTGATTCAATAATTTATTCTTTTTATCGCTTCTATATCTTTGTTGCTCTGCGTCTATGTTAAAGTTCTTAGGGTTTTCTTTCTTTTGTTATTTAAGGTTCCTGATAATTCGTCTGCTGCTATATAATGGTTTGTTTCAGATATTTGATCTATTGGAGGTCTATGTCTCGTTGATGTTGTTGGAAGATCTCAGTTTTTATTTTCTTCTCTTGAACTTCTTTGGATTTTGCTGCCAAATAAATGTGTCTTTCCTGTTCATCTTTAAATCTTAGATTACATGCCATTACAACTAAGTTATAGTTTCTATCAATGTCTGCTTCTTGGTGTAACTCTTGCTGTTTTGCACCTAATTTCCGAATGTGTTTGAAATCCTTTTATATTTTCTGGGATAGCCCAAGCGTATCTTTTGCTAGCATGGTTTTGGAATGGTGTTAGTTACAATAAGATCTTTCTTTGTACAGAATTCAATCAGTTGATCGCTTTTTTTATTTTACATTCCCAATCCACACTTTCCAATTATGCTTCTTTTTTGATCTTCATTTCACTTCATGATTACATTTCATTCACCAAGTATGATGAAGTTTTCTTCTATTTTTATGTGTATGAGCCTTTTCTATTACTTCATATATCTTATTCACCTCTTGTGTTCTATCGCCGACATATTATACTAGTAAAATTACTGAGTCTTTTGGTTAGGCAGACAACTTTACTATTATGACACGTTAATTGTACAATGCAAATAAGGTGACCACAGAAAGGCGAGGTGGACGGTTGAGCAGCAGAGACATTAACATACCCTTACACGCCGTAAAATATCTATAAGTAATGTAAACCTAAAGACTATATTAACCTACAACGTTACGTAGTAGAATAGGACAGAATTAGCAGTTTTCAAATTTAGTATTTCTTGGGGATACAATATTTCTATTAATAATGGAATACTAATACGCATAGTTTAGATTAGCAATGAGTAGCAAAGAACAAAATCCAATGTAAGCCAAGGTCCCCTGAATTGAGTCTCATATGTAACGAAACGTCTTCATTCTTTTCTTTTTTCCAAGATGTTACCTTTTCAGAACACTTTAGAGATTCAGAGGGAAACTACTTTTATGGTTTTGACTTACATTCTCTTACAGAAAGAAGCTATTATTTTCACATTTCCATTTTGGTATTTTATATGATTAGTATGGAAGAGGAATGAGGTCTGACCTTAAGTTTTATAAAATACAGTACTTTTATTATTCAAGTATCATCTCATCGGTATTCTCTTCTCTTAAACAAACATACGTTCAACATGTTTCTTTTTGCTCGTACAGCATTTTTGGAGCATCATCTATCACATTTCCTTGCCTTGCAGTATTACAATTAATTCGAAAGAAAGTCAATTCAAGAAGGCACAACTTACTGATGATGAATTGATTTGTTGCTTTAAAGAACTGCTCAGCATTTCTGTGGCGGACACAATTGTATTGCTCTTACCTTCTGAGGCAGTTATCGCATATCATAGGACGCATTCAGAGGTATCTGAAATAACGTAAATTCATTACGTAATACTAAAGTGTATCTCGCGTAAAAGGCACTAGCCCCCACGGGTGAATCACTTCTATTCCCTACAAATAAGTACTATCTTATGAGTTTTCATGTTAAGTATTTAAGAGGTACCATACTCTTAATATGAAACACTCACGAAAATAAGGCAAAACGAACTGGGCGGTGAATAACCAAACTATTCTTCTAGCAAACCGAATTACTAAAAAGAAATAAGACAGAAAACAATATACCTAACCGATATCTTTAGTGTAAAAATCCAATATTGCTTTGGGAAAAAGAAATTAAGTGATGTTTTAAAAAGATATTGAACAAATTCAAGATTATATACTGTAGTACTTTAATCCGAAAACCCATTGAAAACGCGGGAAATACCCAAGTCATACAACAGCTACTTCGGTTCTTTCAACTTTAAACAATCCCGCTGCGTATTAATTTTGGCACATTATTAAAATGAATTACATATAATGAACAAATCAAAATTTCTTCTCTTGTTTTATTATCTTAATGCCATCGATTCTGTAATAATAGTTTTGTGTTGATTTATTTCGCTCTTTGACTATTTGATTTGATCTTAACATAATTTATTTCAGTACGAACAACCTTTGGGCATATCAGCAAATTGATTTGTTGTGTATATGTAGTTTTGTTTGTGTTAGGAAAAACATTTTATAAAAGGCCTTCGGTATGTCTATTAAAATTTTGTCGGGTTTTTGATTGAGGTTATAATTTTAAAACCCGTCAGCGTAAATCGTTTTTTAAAGTTAGCCCAATAGCAATAACTGCTGTAAAACATATTTAATTGCAGTTTAATTACGCACCATGTGTATTTAAAGTGGAAGAACCGTTTTGTGCTTACTAGCTTTGAAAATACATAGTTAGACTCGCAATTATTTTCAGAATTGTTTTAAAATTCATGCGTTTAATAGAATTTTATTTACGACTGTTCTTTAAGATGTTTTTATATTCCAAGTTCAACCGTGAATAAAGTAAAGTAGCAGTATGACTACACAAATGAAAAGACAAATTAGTAAAAGCTAACAGAGCAGTAATTTCAAATTTCATAACTAAGTTCTAAAAACCATTAAACATGTAATTACTCGGAAGAAGAGATTTTGCTGCTTCATCTCTGTGTATGTTAGTACCAAAAATGTTCTCTTCGCAGTTTCTTGTGAGGTGGTGTAGTAACTGCTAGGCTTCCAGGAATTCTTATTGCACATAAAGGAGCACTTGGAAAATGAGGGATCCACACGCGCTTTCCCTACATACCCATTATCCTTTCCCTTTATTGGAACTTGTACAATATTCATCGTTTTCTTGCATTTACGTTTTGGTATGTTAGGATTGCACTTTATTTGACTGTAGTTCCACACTGAAAACGTGGGAAATGTAATTTCAATAAAAAATTATGAGTCCAATTCCATTAGGTAATTACTTATTTCAAGTCTGAATACTGCGTTTACGTAAACATAATTTTCTTAACGTATAAAGTTTGGTTGATCGTCTTGTTTGTTTACCAAGGTTTCATAACTATTAATAAAACTTTTGAAGTATATTCTGAATCTCTTGAGTATAAATGCCATAAATTACAGAGTACGAAATTGGATCTGGCTTCTAATACCGTTTACTAGTAGAAAATCAATAGTAAATATAGTCATCAAACAAACACCGGTTAATTATACACAGAACGTAAGTACTCGTATGAAAATTAGTTCTTGAGCTTCAGTGATTGAACTTTAAACTAGCATAATTTCAACTTGTTCGTTATTATGAAGATTACGTGATAGGTTATGGTTATGAGGGTTGTCAATCAATTATTGAAGCACGAACTTTCCTTTACGTTTTTCAAATAAATCATAAAACACATCTATTTTTAGATAAAAATCGCATTTTCTAACGGTTTTTAAAGATTGATAAACATGACTTTCGTGTTGTCTACACTTTCTGTTTCTTTGCGCGCAAAAATCCGAATTTCCATTTTTTATGTTTCCAACATTCGGAACAAAACTGTAATTTGTTACACATGCTTCCACTTCTAAAACAATCGTAGGTTTAGTATTTTTGACAGAACCAATTGCGAGGTAGTTTTAGAACCGGCGAAATTCGAACGATAGCAATTGTGTTTACAGTGCCAATAAGGGAGCAGTTTGAACGACTGTTTCTAGTTTACAGTGGTGTAAAAAAGGCTGGTTATGTGCATGAGGAATGTAATAACGTATGATCCTTCCAGACAACACCCTAGTCGCCTGTCTGCTGGATGACAACTAACACCAAAACAAATGACTTGAAATTCCGTACTAGACGCCTTTTTACAACTTTACGTAGTACATAGAACGTACATTGCACATGCTTCTACCGTTTCTCACCTATATGTGTCAAAAATTTTGAAGAATGGGCCATTTCCTAAGTGCTTGATGCTTTGAAATCACCTCTCAAGAATGTACTAGTTTATAACGAAAAATTCTCATTATTGTAAAAGTGCTGTCGACTAAACTTGCTCATTTATATGGCCCGTAAAGT
Source organism: Ignelater luminosus (assembly GCA_011009095.1). Lineage (NCBI taxonomy): Eukaryota > Metazoa > Arthropoda > Insecta > Coleoptera > Elateridae > Ignelater > Ignelater luminosus. The sequence goes on from VTPC01003187.1 coordinate 8,203, forward strand.
GATACCAACTTATCTTGTACTTTCATAATATATCCAAGAATAACGAACTTTAATCTTATTTTCCAATACATCTTGTAGGTTCGAAATATATAGATTTAATTTTAAAGAATGGAGTGGATATGCTGCCAAAAATATTTAAGTAAAAATATATAATAAAATGGAGATGTCCAATAAATCTGACCATGCCCAATATATGTGTGCGACTAAACCAGAATTTGAACTTTAAATTCGATTTATGTGCGGATCTTAACTGCCGATAAATTATGATAATAATTTCCTTTCACTATAAATATGTCTTTCTTACCGTACACTCTGCATAACCACAAAACAAGGTGTGAGCCGAAAGAGGTTTTCTGTACACTTGCTTAGTTTTAAGGAAATTTCGCGTAACAAATCGACAGTGACAAACTAACTACTTTATAAAACTTGAAAGTCTTAAGCTTTAAGCTCTGGTGGTATGTATAAAAGTATCGATAAGACTATGCGGAACTCTACTAGAAAAGTTTCCGAGGACACTAATGGACTTGTTTTATAGAAAATTCTAATGACTCGTTGGTTAACTTGATTTATATAATCTTGATCTGAATCACGACTTCATAATTTATAAGTCATAAAATACATATTAAAAGTCTTTCTAATCAGTTTGTTATCAGAGCATGTGTATTATTACTAAAAGGCTAATAAATTCCTTGCCTGTAGGAATTTTGTGTGCTAAAATGGTTATTAAGGGCTTTTAAATTAAGTCTGGAGATTTAAAACCCTATGGTTACGCCACTGTATCTAAAGAATTAGTAGAACCTTAAATCTTTATTTTAATGGCAACTTAAAGAGCCGTAAACTCTGTAAAGTGCGCTGTAGATTTGCTATTTAGGAATTATAAAGATAAGTTACCACTTAAAGCCTAAAAGAGACTACAAAGGACAAAATTGGAGGAACACTTTATTGAAATAAAATTAATTTAATAGAGTACACGCCAAAAGTAAGTCTGAAAGACGGTTTAATTTTGTTCTTTGTTAACCAAAAACATTTACATTTTAATATTTTAGGAATAGCAGAAACGGAAAGTTAAACAAACTAAAACATGACTATCCTCAATTTTAGTAAGGAATCGTGACTAAATGAATCAGATTTCAATATTTACTTGAAAAATTATTCTTTAGGTTAACAGAAGTCTTGCACGAAACAAGATTTTGCTTTCACATCATTAGCAATAAAATATTTGATTATTGGTTTTTATTTCATTTAATATCATCAGTTGCTTATAACGAGAAAGCTAACCCTTTAGATGAAATTTCTGCATTTGTTAGTTTTCCCTTTTTGGGATAAGTCTATTTTAATAAACAAGATCTATTGATTGATCTGCTGGAAATAAAATTTTAGAAATATATCAAGTTTTAATTTTTATTAAAAATGGTTTGCAATGTTTGTAAAACAAACTCCTTTGTTATATGTCACAAAGAGGTACAGAAAAAGAAAAAAGGAAATATATGGTGATTGTGTAAAAATATAATTATATAGCACTGAACTGACACTCATCTAGGATACTGGATACACAGATACGTCTATAAGGTCCTATGATTTTAAGGTTTTTCACCAGCTTCCTAGGAATGTTTGCTTGGCAAGTTGCATGTAAATGTTTATTTGGAATAATTCAGGGGTGCATCTAATTCAAGACAAAGTTATTTTGGTTCGTATTCTTTAATTTATTAATTCTACTAATAATTAGAACAGCAACATCGTCTTCTTATTCGTTAAAAAGTGCGTTTGATAATTAAATTATTGGGTAGCTGTTTATTCAGTAGTTTTCTAGTTAGTTCAATGTTTCTCGAATTGTCTCGTCTTTCAGCCCTTCTCTAAACGTATAAAATGTTTTTTGTCCCTCCTTTTTTCTAATGAGTGGCAAAAGACTGAAACAAAATCATCAAGCAAAACACTTCTGAAACGCAAAATGCTATATATGCTTAAAATCTTGCGGTTTTGAAGTGCTTACCAGATCAGTCAGTCCCAAGAGTTTTGATTTCAATGCTACAGTGCATCATAATCTACTCGTATGTATACATATTGTAATACCGACAAGAACAGTTCTTGATTATACCAGCAAACCGTGCCACTGCAGCACTAAAACGAAATATTGGAATTATTAGTACTAGTACGACTACGGTTTTTGGGACACCGGGTATAATAAATGATTTAAATTATATTTCTTAATTCAAGTTAATTCCCATTTAAGAGAATTTTTCCGCTAAGAATATTTTTTATTAATGCGTACTTAAGTACTCGTTATTTGAAAAAGCATAATAAACAATGTTAAAGTATTTGAATTTTTGAGGCTATCGCGCGCATACGGTTATAATCAATTCAGTTTTTGTGTTAAATCGAAGAGTAGAATTGGAGTTCTGAACATTACGTATTTATCTTGACTAACGACTGTGCTCTTGCATTTGTCAAACCCGAGTGTTATTTTACGCGAAGATTGAAAGACCGAGATTAAAGCTTTGTTTTATACAGACGCATAAAAAGATGATAAAGTGGAAAACAAAATGACATTAGGGCGCATTCAGCTGTATGTAACTTATGCAAATTAACACAAAGAACAAAGCCAGGCAAATTTCTCTCTCCTCGCGCAAATTCACTGAAACCTGTTCCCAGGTAACGGAGAATTGAGTATTCTCAAAGCTCTACCATTTTCCCGTCAACCCCATCGTTGCCTCGCCGACTGGCCTCTAAGCCCTTCATAAAGTAAAATGTTAATCCCTCTGAAAACAGCCATAACTTGCTTCTCCCTTTGCAAACTTCAACAATCGGGTAAACCCTATCCAACAAAGGCGTCATTGTGTTATCATATTAATTTTATTAACAGAAAAGGCTTAACTCCTGCAAAATTAATCTTTCTATATGAAGTTGCTTGCCTTGTCTGTTTTATCATCCATTTATTTCATTGACAAAGTTTGTTTGCCCTAATACTCTTCTATAATGTTTGTATTCTGAGTCATCCTCGTTTTATTAAACCATGAAAAGGGTTTTTATACGCCTAAGGAATTACCTTGTTGGGTTTCGAATCTTCCAAAGCGCTTTCCTTATATAAATTTGCCGCCGAATTTATGAACTGTTCAAAATAAATATTAATAAATTCTAAAAAATATTTCCAACTTTAGCACCGCAAATAAAAGCATAATTAAACAAAGTAAATACGGAATGCTACAAAAAAGTAGTTTCCGTTCTAAAATTTAATATTGTAAGGCCAGGTTGTGTGGTTGTACGTCACGACCAATTGTTTGCTTTCATTTTCTGAAAAGACTATGATAAGGGTAGTACATTACCAAAACTCTGCTGAATAGTTTTGTACTATAACTTTCTGCGATAGGTTTTGGTTCTATTTCGAACGGAGAAATTTATATTGAATAGTTTTGTAACCGCACCTAATTTACATGAACATTCTCAGAAGCACATAGATTTTAGTAAATTATTGTTATTTATCTATTATTAAACCACGCGTGTGTTATTCTTGATATCGCTTATAATATCTAAATCATAGAATTATTACTATCAGCAATAAAATCGGTTATCATTTTCCAATATGACATAAATAATATCGCGAATAAGAATAGTAGCGGATTAGAGATCACAACGCAAACTTGTGCAAAAAATATTACTGCTATTAATTAATTAACCCTTTAGAACTCTGATTTTTATTCAAATGTTTTTTTTCTTCGAGTTTAGATACCAGTCGTATATCAATTACTTTACAGGGTAAACGCGAGTTTTTTAGTTTGAATTATGTTTCAGAAATAGATAACAAGCATTACCATATGGTAATGCTGATTTTTCGCTATACTAAATACTAACAGTGAAAATGTGTTTGTGATAAAATATCACACTTAATTTATGCAAAAACTCGTTTTAGTAAAAAACATTACGCACGATATAAACTTACATGCTACACAGCACGGAAACATCGTATACTCTTTAGATAAACTACATCACTATGATGTTTGTATATTATAGTATGTACACTTTTTATTTGGAATATAGCTATGAGTTAGGTCACTACACTTTACTGTATTATTAGTTCTGTTGTATGAAATACTATTTGACAAAATAAGATGATTGCCTGTCACTGTTTGATGTTTTTTCAAATACTAAAAAAAAATTATTTTAGGAAGAAGACTATCTAAACAATTCTCCGCAAATTTAGTTGCAAACTTTAGGCTTTTTATGGATAATTAACTAGTCTTGTTATTCTTGAAGGTGATATTTTCTGATTCTGCATTTTTATTTCTGGGAAGCAAAAGCTGATTTCGATCGGAGATTATAAATCGTTAAGATATCCAGTTCAATGAAAACACTGCTGTTCTGATATAGAGAGGAATCCATCTAATTTCTTTGTTGGGCTTCTCAATAACGTACTTCAAATGGTTCTCCTTATTTACAGATTTGACCTTAGAGAAAAAAGTTTACACAGCAAACTGAATGTTTAACCCTTTCAGTCCCAAATTAATTTCTTCTATATAAAAATTTTTTACTCACTTTAATTACATTACGTTTGGTCTAAATATCACAAAAAATTTGATATTTTGATTTTTTATATTTTTTTTGTGGAGAATATTGAATGTACATTATAATGTACATGAGGATTCAAAAAAACAATTTTTATAGATAATGAAACATAAGATCCACCACAGATTATATTTATTCTTTACATTAAAAATCTTTTTTACACAAAAAATATAGTACAGAGATCATCAGGCTCTATGAAAAAGTTTAAAACAGTTGCGTTGTTTTACAAAACAAAGGTGGACATTGCATTTGTCGCAATAAATGTGTGTTCGTTTGTTGCACTTTTTATATTTACAACGAGTTGCCTCTTTATTGTTATCAAATGCCGGCATATGATCTGTATTGTCAGTCTGTATTTCAATTAGTGGTCTAACCTCTGTGATCCTTTTGTTTTTACTTGGTTGTAAAATCTCTCCGTGACTATAGCTGGATGGACGACCTCGTTTTTTGGAATTGACTAGTTTGCCCACACGAATCAGTGCTTCCCCTATTCGCATCTTGAAATGCAAAAGATCTAATACATCTTTAGTAGGAACATTGATTTCTTCTGCATCGCGCTTGTATTCAAGCCAGCTGTTTACACATGCAAAGTCCACCGCATGGAAAAACATACGTAGTGTCCATTTTTTACTTTTTAGGAATATTCTGTATGTACTTAGTAGTTGATCGAACTTGTCAACCCCTCCCATGCTACGATTGTACAATTTTACAACTTCAGGTCGTTTAACCTGTACATAATTCTTTTTCTTTTTATCCCATCTTTGAACTTCATCTTCAACACCAATTCCCACAAAGTTAGATCCTAAAGTCATCGATCTATTATCAACTCATTTACATAACACTACTTTTTCATCTTTGCTGACTACTTCTTCACTATATCCTCTATTCTTTTTGCGAGCTTCCTTATCAGAAATGAAGGGTGGATTTCTAAATCTACATACACGAATTGTACCAGCTGTATATATATTTTTATCTTTTAGTATTTCAAATAAACTATAGCTACTGAAATAATTATCGAAAAAAAGGCTGCTGTGTTCAGGAACCCTTGGTAAAGCCAAATGAAGAACAATACTTGAACTTAGTCCAAAGTTTTTAAGATTACTAGGATCCAACTCGGTTGATTCTCCCTGATAGATAATAAAGTCATAGGCCAAACCGCTTTGTCCGCAGAGTACAAAGATCTTTATACCCCATGGGGAGGGCTTTCCCTTTACATATTGTTTAATAGTTAGGCGTCCCCGAAAAGGAACTATCTGCTCGTCAACGCAGAAATTAGCTTTTGTTCTCAACTCTAAACATCGTTTCCGAATGCTATCGAATAAGGGTCTTACTTTGAAAAGTTTGTCTCTGCAGTCATTTGGTTTCTCAAGGTTATTTACTGTATGAATGCATGTTCTTAGTTGAAAAAATCTATTTCTAGTCATTGTACTTACAAATAAATCGATATGTAGTGCCCTGTCTCAATACATTCTTATTCTCGGAAATTGCAAACACGACATAATAATGTGGAGCCCAAAGAAGTTTTTTGATTTCATCCTTAGTAGTGTTTTTAAAAGATGTTGAGCCTTGCTGTAAAGCATAGATATTAGTCATGCTTGATATGTTTGCAAAGATTTCATCAGGTAAATATCTATAGAAATATTCAATTGGATTTAAAAGTACAATTTCATTTTCCTTCTCATTACATCCTGAATCAAAAGTCAGTTCTCTCTGAAAATATGCTTTCTTATTCCAGCCAACATCTCTAAGTTTAGTAGAACTAAAAATTACATTTGAGTCAATTTCTACTTCTCCGTTGTCCAAGTTCTCTTGCTGTTCATTCATATCTTCGTTTTCTAAAAAATCTTCTCCTTCTGGTTCTTGATTCTCTGGAGTTTCGTTTTCATTTTCTAAATAGTTTTCTTCTTTGTAAGTTACCCTATCAGCGCCTACTCTAATGTTTTTTCGTGTATACACATCAATTTCTACATTACTTTCATCGCTGGAATATCCTTCCAGATCTGAAGAACATTCGATGCGATTTAGGACATCTTCACACGCCTTGCCTAGTTGTTTATCGTCCCACAAACAATCCAAAAGAGCTTCTGCATCTGCAGGATCATCGGGATCGTAGCAAGCTAAAATTATAATGTGTTAGTCCCGATGTACATTATAATGTACATAACAAAAAAAGCAGAAACAGTGCATCAAACCCTATGTACATTATACTGTACAACAGTCAAAAAGAGGCTGCATAACTTAAATAACCTAATTTTTACCTGAAACTCATGCATAAATACATTCTACAAATCTTTAGCAATAAAATAAGAATGCAAATATAATTTTCTTTAGACTAAACATGCAAAAAATTAATATTCTTACTTACATTTTACCACTCGTGTAGAGTCAGCCATGACACTCAAACTTTGAAACTGTGTATTTAACCGAATGTACACTAGGTGGCAACTAATACATATCTAGTCGCTTAAAAACATGTTCATTGTGATGTACATCAAGTTTCAACAAAAGATTATTAACTTTATTGGATAAAAAACGTGTCTTAATTGTATGTACATTACAATGATCACTGGGACTGAAAGGGTTAAACACTGCAGTAAATTTTTCGGCTATAAACTGTTCCACCTTGATGAAGGCTAAAACCATTAGGGTGCAGTTCTGATCGTTTTCATTTCTCAGAGTAATCAGAACCTTTCTGTTGTAATTCTAGTTTACCATTACTCTTTTAAGACAATACTTTGAATATGGAACTTGTTTTTCCGCATCTTCTTCAAAGATATGTACGTTTAACATGTACATAATGTTTTAGTAAGCTTTAATAAACCCAAAACTATTTGCTGGAAGTTTTGTGTAATATGGGAAATACTTCAAGTTCATGCATAGATGTGTTTTCTTCGTCTTAAAATTGAGTTTTGCGTCAGTTTTTCAAATAAGTTATGTAAGGCTTAAAATAATTTCTTCTTGCTACTAAACTTTACTAAAAATTAATATACAGTGTGTAGAAAAAGTGAGGCACAAATTCATTCATGGCATTATTCTTAATTTTTCGAAAGAATGCTCAAACACGTCGATTTTATTTATTTATCAGCAATATTTTAAGCAAAAAATCTTTGTTCCAAATCTCCAGATGGCGCGAGGACGCTATTTTGTAAAAAATATTTAAACACAAAGGGTACTTGTGTAATAGCTCATTTTGAAGCTCTCGCTGATAGACGTCTAATGTCCAAGTTTAAGGAAATTTCAACTTCCCAAAACAAAATGGCGACTTGTCAAAAGCAATAACTTTGACAGGTCACCATTTTGTATTGAGGAGTTGAAATTTCCTAAAACCTTGACATTAAACATTCAAAATAATGTCCTAACGCCATCTTGAAATTTGGAACAAAAATTTTTTGTTTAAAATATTGCTGATAAACAAATAAAATCGACGTATTCGAGCATTCTTCCGAAAAATTAAAAATAATGCCATGAATAAATTTGTGCCTTACTTTTTTTACACACTGTATTTAGTCATCTTGAAGTACAATGCATCATCTGTTACATCTTCTGATTGGTTTAAGGCATAAATAACCAATCAGAATACTGAATTACTTAACATAAATGAATTATAATTTTAAATCTCCTTATTACCAGATAAATACTTAAATCAGTCTTTCTGGTTCAACGATTGGTAGTGCAAATTCGTCATTATACAAACTAATGATGTCTTTAAACTTTTTTTAAAATTTTTAGCGAAAGTGATGCTAATATTATTCCATTTTCCGTTTTTAAAGGTAACTTTTCCACAACTTTGAAATGATTATGCACAAGACTTCAGTTCAAGCAACTGTCTATGGTACTTATGTAGCTATAAATGACTTTTTAAACATTTCATATGCATTTTATCACGGATTGTACTTGGACGCCCAATCTTTTTACCCCAATCTTTGTAGCGTTTGTTGATATAGTGGCAACAATGTTAGCAAGACAAAATGATCACATAAGTTTAGATATAATAAATAAACTGCTATTGATAAAAATAAAATGTTGTTATTAAAATAAATAACTTGTGCTGTAATGTTTAATTGAGAATGCATTTATTTAATTTAAACTCTATATAAGGTACAAGTTTATTACTGTGCAGTATAAGTGGTCTACAATATATTGAAAAATCTTCAACGCTTGGAAAGAAGAATGTCTAAAAGGACAACAAAGGATATACCTTTTACTCCTTCTGAAAGTATAAGCATTGATATGAAAGTGCTGTGCAATATCAAGAAAGCAAAGAATATATGAATACAATGAGACAAGAAATCCAATCTTTGAAAGAAAGACAAACTTGGACACTTACAAATCTAGCATGAAATAGAAATGTTGTTGAAAGTAGGTAAGTGGATTTATAAAACTAAAATAGATTTTACAGGTAAAATAAAAAAATGCAAAGCACCATTGGCATCACAAGCACACTGGGAAAAATTGGTGATGATTTTGACACCAGTAGTGAAACCAGTTACATTTTGAATACTCCTAACAGTTGCTCAAAATAATGATTTGTACATTCTTCAATATGATATACAATTGGAATTTTTAAATTGGGACATAAAATTAAGAAATTTGTATCGTTTAACCTCAAGCTTTTGTAAAAGATAGAGAAAACCTGTATGAAATGATAAAATAAATCAAAAATTGGAAAGTGTTGGATTCAAAAGGAGTACATCAAACTGTTGCCTCTATTTAAAAAATGAAAACAATGGATGTGAATGACCTCTTAACAACAAATTCAGATAAATCGATCGTTACTAAGGCAGTTAAAGAATAAATATAATTAAGATTTAGATAAAGTATACTAAATAAATCAAAAAATTACATTAATAAGCCCTTGAAGAAACTTAATTTGTAAAATACAAAAACTTTCTGATTATTATTCGATAATATTATAAAATGGATTTGTATTTATTACCTAATAATCAATTATACAGACAACGATTGAATCGCTGCTGTATATGGCTGTTAATACCAGATCAGATATTGGGGAGGTAAAAAACACATACGGGGGTGTACTTATATTGCAGCAAGTATAGTGTTAACCAGTACTGTGGTAAGTATTTCAATCTTAGTCAAACAATTATCAATCCAAGAGTGCACTATTGGACTAAAATGAAGTGATTCTTATTCTATTTAGAAAGAGCAAGGCAGTTACAGCTGAATATGGGAGTTCCTGGTAAGACGACTGAAACTCAATTAATTGGTTATGCAGATGCCGACTGTTGGGGTAGCAATCAGGAAGATAGAAAATCCGACAGTGCATCTAGGTATGTTCTTTTATCAAGGTGGATTAATTAGCTGGACTAGCAGGAAACAGATGTGCGTTATACTATCTTCGACATATTACTAAAAGCTTTATTGGGGATTATAGTCAAGATCAAAACTTACAAATTCTGATCATTGAAGACAATCAAAGTTGTTTAAAGTTAAGAATTGTGAAACAGTTACCAACAGGGCAAAACATATTAGAACCAAATACCATTTTTGTAAAGGTTTAAATATCAACAATATGCTTCACTATTGCTCCACACAGTTTATGGCTGCAAACGCACTTACTAAACGATTGAACTAGAGCGCAATTTAAACGTGATGCGTCGATGAATTTGTGTAATGTTATGATTGAAAAAAGGGATTGTTGATAGTGGCGATAATAGGATAGAATATACACTTTCGTTTCCACAAAAATAAATTGTTCTTTATAAACATGAAATGTTATTTTTAAAATAAATAATTTGTGGTGCTAAGTAAAATTGAAAATAAATTCATTTCCTAATTTAAAGTCTATTTAGGATACAAGTTTATTACTGTGTAGTACAAGTGAAATATCTGTATACATATACAGTGGATTGAAATAACACTGGTTGTGATTATGATGTGGCAAAAAATATTTATTTAAACATAACCCACCAAATATCCTGAAAAATAAATCTCGAACCAACTGCTCATGGTTCAAGTGTTATTGCAAAATGGTCTAATCCCAGAAAACAGCTGAAAAATGGACTCATAGTCTTACCATGCGTCCTCATTAAAGCGTGGGTGCATGCTTATCGCTTAAATCTGGATACCCCTTACGAATATCTCGAAAAGATTCTGAGGGGCTGACTATTACGTAATCTCATTAATGTGGGGTTCAAGCTTAGCGGATTCCATGTATTGCCTGAGATAAGGCATATCTATAGGTTTGGTTACCACACCAAAGACGTTTGTGTACATAGTGAAAATCAGATGGCGGCTTATACTGCTCGAGAGAGATATTTGTTTAATTATATACAGATTGTCTTGAAAAGAACAGGCATCATCATCAATCTGTATCTTGAGGTGAGCCTTTGAACTTAAAATTTCATGTTTTTCTTAGGAAACAAGGTAATATATCAAAATGACCTATAACCTATACTTGAGATTACAGGAGTGGTAGTAATCAAATACCTTACCGGCAACGATGTATAATGACGACGACCTTTGAAGTTAAGTATTGATGTCCGAGTCTTCTATCCAAAAAAGTCTAAAAAGAGATGCAAATGATATTCTTGATAAGACAAAGTAAACAAGAAAAGTTTGGTTGCACATTACAACTAAATCAAAGTGTTGTGAAAAGTAGAATTTAAAAACCATCATGTAGCGTGTGCACGTTACCTTGTCACTACACTGTCCAATGTCCTTACTCGTGAGGAGAAATTCTAAAACTAACTGTCCAAGCTAAGGCCGCGCAAATGCTGTGATTTTAAAAATAAAAGACAAATTGCAATTTTCTATCTTATCCGCGTGTTTCACGCTGCTCGCTCTTCCTAAATATTATCGATGACAGTGTACAAAAGATGTAATGTTCGTATAAAGAAGAAGCATCAGGAGGCTATACATTTTCTCCATCTAGCTTACATAGTATTACTTTTCAGTTAAAACGATCAAATTGGTTAATATTGTGTAGTGAAAAAATCTCTTTTAATGTGTTGTTAGTGATGACGGTTTAAATGGAGATTACGTAAACACAACTTTAACATGGTTTACTACTTATGTTAGACGTCGTGTTTTAAAAAACTCTTTCTTGGTGTCTTGGTGACAGAATTCTTTTGAATCTTAGGATTTAACTTGACACATCTAGAAAATAAATTAACTGCGGATAAATAATTTGTTTTAGATAACTTTACAACATAGTTACATAATTAATTATAAGTAGTTCTTTCTGTGTAGTAGAATTCGAGATCATTTTAAACTGATTTAATGCATACTAATTATAACCATTCATTCTCTTAATAAGCGTGTGGTAGATACTTCAGTTTGTGTTACAAGCGTTAATGTTTCCGAATATTACCTAGTTTTGCATAGTATTTAGCGTCATAAATTACTAGCCATTTAATTTGCATTAGGTTTAAACTTGCTTTAATGAATTCTTTAAGCCCTAAACAGTTTCAACTAAAAATACTATTTTGTATTTTTCATTTAACTCCAAGCTATGCTATATTTAACATAATCAATACATTTGCATAGTTTCATTATTTTTATAATATTTAGCCAACACTATCAAAGTTTAAATGAGATAAGTTTCTAGACTATAGTACTATATTAACTGTTTACTACTGTGGTTTAACCTTGAGTAAGGATGATGAGTTAATCTAGTACAGACATCAAAACGGAGTGGACTTGACAGATAGAGACGAGACAGTTGTTATTAATTATATAAAGCGCATGCTGAATAGTGTTGGTTGTAAAACCAAAACAAACACTCTTGTACGGAATCTCATTTAATATCATAAGCTATCGTCTATTTTAAAAAGACGATCCTAGTAAATAAAAAAAACTCGTTGTTATTATTTAAAGCACGTCTTAAACAATTTCTCTGGCGGACATGCAAAGTATTCGACTTTTTAAATAGGCGTTAAGAAACCATTTCTTAGTGCTATAAGCAATAAGAATTAATTATTTAAAAAAATCGCAATCGTGCGTGCGGAATTAATAAAGGAACTTCCACTCCCATTAAGAATGGTGGTGGGTAAGAAGCAGTTAAAATCGCACTTAGGCACACCTATAAATATACATACGAACTATTTACATCTTTGTGCCCTGCATATATATATTTAAGTGAGTCAGACGTACCCATTATTGAGATCGATATCGGGCTAGAGTTTGTAAGTTACGGCGGGCAGTAAGGTCGCTGGGCTGTTTATCGCCCATGCACTAGCAATGTGTCCCTCGGGTAGTCGCAAACTAAGCACGGATAGCTTATCGACGTCCGTCCGTTTCTTATAGGCCGTTTGGAAAAACAAATCGCGGTTCCAATTTAAAAGCTACATTTTCATAATTTAACAAACCTTCCGTTATTAAAAGGAATTGGTATTACGCGTAAATAATAAAATAGGAATCGATATCTTCGCGCCTGACTAGGATCCACGTGGCGCGTTTTTCTATGGCGTGGTACTTTTGTCTGTCTTTTTCTGTTTCGTACGGAAATCGGAGTTACACTCCTCATAATATATGAATGAATCCCTTATTAAAAGCATTGGGTATTACGAATGAATAATTAATGTAATCGATGTTGCGTTTCACGCGGCGTTCCATTTGTATAAGTAGTTTGGTAAGACTGGCAAGCCTAAGAACAGATTAAATTTCTTAAAGCTCTGTTATTAAGTGGTAAAGTACCTTGCCGTTCTTGTAGGCCAATTAAAGAACCGAGAGCTTGGGGTTTTAATAATAAATACCTTTAAATATATCATTTCGCACAAGAGAAAGTAAAATGTATGATAATGGAGCTTAAAACTAAGAACCCGAACAGTTCAAAAGGAACCGAAAATAAATCCTTTCTGAAAAATCTTCTATGTATTCTAACGAGAATAAATAAGGAAAGAAGGCATTATTGAGGTAAATTTCTGTTTTAGCATGCGTTCAGTACAAAGAAGTAATTTGTTTGTTTTTTAGTGCATTTTAAATGAGCCATTAATTTAAACCTAACTTCAATCTCCGCATATTACTATATTATTCAAAGCTAGTAGGAGACGAAATTAAAAATGTATAACTTAACGAAGATTAACACGATCTTCGGATCTCCTTGGAAAATGTGATATGCACGGTGCATCGCCACAATTTCCATGAAAACCCTACTATGCATTACTTAGCTGTTCTGTATTCTGTAGATTTTAGATATAGCATACGGAACTGAAACAAGTGTTTACTAGGAATTCATAAATATAGAATTTTCCCCCTAAAATTTGGAAATTAACCACAGCTTTCCCAGTAAATTCTATTTTTAAATATATCTATATAGTGGAAAATACGAGCAAGTACAAACATGACCAAACAACAACCAAGAATTAAGGGGTTGTAGCGTGTCCGTGTGCTAGTCGATTTTTACCTTCTTTTCATGCGATCTACTACTCATGTTGGTCCCTAAAATTAGTAATAGCCAGTAAATTTAGATATTACACGGTTTCGTAATAATAATGCAATGTGTGTAATTTGTACCATAGTTTCCACCTTTACGATATCATGGAGAGACTATTATTGTGAAGTTAGTGCTTTTGTAACTTAAACTGGATAGTTAATTTAAATTTAATTTTAGTTTGGTCAAACTACAATAAAAAGAGAGGTAGAATGTGGGGAAATAAATTAGTAGCCGAAACAACAATGATTGTAATCTCTGCTTAATACTATTTTAAAAGGGTTTTTATATAAATGTAAGTACGATATGTACCTACAGGGGTAGTTCTGAAAGTTACTATATCTTTAAAACATTTTAACAAAGGTCTTTTAAACATCATTAAGTGTTTCTATAGTAATGATGTAGTTTATGTACTTGCAAAATTTATCACTCTGAGAAAGCTCAAAACTTGTATCATCAGGATGTCACAGTCAACTGTTTTAATTAACTTTGTTGTTTTTCTTGATGAAGCCAAAAACGATTAATTTTATTTTCAAGAACTCTATCAAAATATAATCTAATAAATATTGTCGAAGATAGATCACCTTCCTGAAGCAAAAAACTGTTTTCACGATGTAGTGCTTCACTTTACACAAGACGCAGTAGCACTTGTAGGAAAGTGAGTTCCCATAATAAACACTCAAGCCAATACGTTAAAGTTTGTGTGGCAAAGGATTATTGCATCATAGTATGTACCTTAGTTCAGCAAGGGTGTATGTTTTAATTTTCAATTACTTCAATTACCTTAGTGAAGAGGCCGTGTATAAAGGGCATCTCTGCTGGAGACCGCTCATTGTTATGGGCATTGAAATCAATATAGTTTTGAGCAAACACAAATGCTAATTGTGAAGAAAAGAAGTTTGATGTGGTAACAACGTTGCTTCTTTGGCGCGTTCATGTGAAATCGACTCAGAGCAATAGGACAGCAACTTGTACTAATTTACTAGCCTTTTCATTACCATCTACCTATTCTATATAAATGCTTCCCTAAATCTGCATTTCATTCGAATAGATCTAAACCTTCTGCATCCAAACATTTGATTACCACGAATACAAACAGTTAGTACTTGGCGATTTTGTGATGTTAGCATTTTTTTGCTTTTTTTACTCTTCTACTTTAAAGGTAGGCACTTCTTTTGCATTCTTCCATTTCTATCACTAACTTGATGGAAAGGAAGTATTTTTGAACTAATCTTTTCTTGGATATACATCTGTATAGTGCAGAAAACCAATGTCTATTTTTAGTGTACAGTGTGGTCCAATTTCGATGGGATTAAATGGGTAACTTTCTTATTAGCGCAGATAAATGAAAACGGCTTAGGTACTCTTGACCTTTTTTTTCATGCTTATTCCATTACCGTTGCCAGAAATAAGCTGCCATCTTTTGTTTTTTACCTAGAGAGAAAAAGTGAAAAATAGCCAATTTCTTCAATTTTCTGTAACTCCTTTATTTTCGAAGCTAGAACAAAATCATTTAAACATTGTTCAGGCACTTTTTAACGTAGAATTCAATGCCGTTGGTTGTTGTTTTCTAGCTTTTTCCATAACTGCATTGTAACTCAAAGTTGAATTTTTTAAATAGACCGATTCCTTCAATTTGCTGTAATTCCTTTATTTTCGAAACTAGAACAAAATCATTTAAGCATTGTTTTTAAATGGACCATTCAAGAAATTAAACTTTAAGTTACAGCGCAGTTATGGAAAGGACTAGAAAAAAACAACTGACGGCATTGAATTCTACGTTAAAAAGTGCCTCAACAATGCTAAAATGATTTTGTTTTACCTTCTAAAATAAAGAAGTTACAGCAAAATGAAGAAATCGGCCATTTATCACTTTTTCTCTCTAGGTAAAAGAACAAACGACGGCAGCTTATTTCTGGCAACGGTAATGAAATAAGCATGAAAAAAGAGATCACAAGTACCTAAGCCGTTTTTATTTATCTGCGCTAATAAGAAAATTACCCATTTAATCCCATCGAAATTGTACCACACTGTACAAAAAATTTCTAAGGCATTATACACGGTAGAAGTACCGTAGGAAAATATTGACGGTAATAGACTTATCCTATTTAGCTTTTGCTGAGAATGCATATCTGACAATTAATAAAACAAAGCAAAAGTTAAACAAATAAAAATGCTTAGCACGACTAAAACTTTGCATGAGAAAAATCAAGGAAAATTACCTTTGTGAATCTGGATACCATAATTATGCCTTACTAATTACGATATTAAAAAAAAGATAAAAATCAATGTGATTAGATACTAATGTATGTTAAATAGTGCATTGTCACATTTTGTCTGGGTAGGGCATTGTGATGTAAGAAATTAAGAAAAGGTAGTAGTGCTGCTGAGACCCTACTAAGAATTGATAAAATCATATAGAAAGAGAATTGAAAAATCCTAAATTGAAAACATAGAAACCTAAAGATATCTAAAAGCAATCACTGACATGTGGTTAGTTTGACAGCCTACGTTGCTCGAAAAGATATAGAAAGCCTTATTACGTGTTGCTGTTCGAGAAAAGCAAATGCTTAAGTCTCGGAACCTAAAACAACACAAGTATAGCTTAAAATACTTTGATAAATACATAGTAGCATCACCATACAAAGAAAATCGTAATGCAAAAGTGCTTTTGATTAGAAGTGTTTATGTAAAACTTTGATTTGGTGTCTAGATGCATATAATCAACAGATTAAAAAGGATCTTTCTATTCTGGTCAACCAACTTGGTTAAACTACAAACTGTAGTATTAAGAAGAACAACCTGTCAAACTCAGTTTATGCAAAATAGAGTTAGTTTAAAGATAATACTAATAAGATTTGAATTTTGTATTCATTTCATTAATAATCATACGTTGTAAAAACGATCATTCGATTATCAAAGTTAGTTAAATTGTTTAATAGAAGTTTAACATTCAAGAACAAGAACATGTAGTAGTCTGATTTGTTGGTTTGGTAACTGTTTTCAAAGAAATATCTTAATGAAGTGATTACAGACAAATAATCATTGGCCATTAACAAGCGATGAAAAGTGCCTTTGATACAGATTTTTAATCTTTTGAGCATCATTTCTGACAAATGTTACAAGAAACAGTAACGGGTAATTCCTTTCAAAGTTTGTTTCCTATCGCAAGCAGACAATAGAATAATAAAACTCCAGTGACACATTTTTCGCAGTACCTATGATATGGAGGGAACAAGAAGATCATCTAACTGATTGTTACTTCTGCATAACAAAGATAGCAGCGGATAGCAGGCTTCTCTGCAAAAAATAAAAAATCTGTTGTATATACTAATTTAAAACGGCGGTAAGACCCGCCAACCATTGTACTGATCTTCCAGTTCCTGTGCCACCAGAAACATTTGAAGGATCAGATAAAGAAAATTTCGACATTGTTTCTAGCAATGATCCAGAGTTTATTCCTCCAGATCCCACTGAGCCACATTTGATCACACAGTTTGTGATTTGAACTTAAGCAAAAGCAAAGCCGAGTTGCTTGGCTCCCGATTGAAAAGTTGGAATTTATTGAATCACAGTACCAAAATTAGTCATTTCCGTAACCGCGAAAAGAAGTTTGCTGAGTTTTATTCTATGAACGACAATCTTTCCTACTGCAGTGATGTTGACGGTTTGATAGAAACCCTTGGATGCATCTAATTTTAGTTTGAAAGCAGTTCTATTGCACAATGGCAATGCATTGCCTTCAGTTCCCATTGCATATTCAGTTCAACTAAAGAAATCTTATGAAACTATGAAATGCCGTTTAACGATACGAGTGGAAAATCTGTGGAAATTTGAAAGTTATAGCTTTGTTATTAGGAATGCAGCTGAGATTTACAAAAAATTATATTGTAAAAAGTTAGCAAAGTAGGCAGCTGGTTGTGGGAGAAAAAATATTTTACATTAAGGCCTTGTGGATAGAAACAATATTCTTTGCATATAAAGTTAGGGCTGATAAAGAAGTTTGTAAAAGGTATGGACCGTGGCGGAAGAGGTTTTCAGTACATAAAAAAAATTCCAAAAATAAGATAAAGGAGGGCATATTTGTGGGTCCCCCAATTTGGAAATTAATGAATGACAGCGGTTACGATGCGGTTCTACAAGGAAAAGAAAAGGTGGCGTGGGATTGTTTCAAATCTGTCGTAAAGGGCTCTCTGGGCAATATCGAAGCGGAAAATTTCAAAAACCTCGCCGACAAATGTTTTAATGGGTTTTATGTACATTTTCTAATATAAAATGCATCTAATTACTTTAGCGTTTTATTTCGAAACAAAATCATGCTTTTCTCGGAAACTATACATGCTAGGGAAAAATCAAAAGCAGATTTGGATTCAGCATGAAACAAATGATTCAAGATCACCTATTCGTAACTAGGAACCAGAAAAAAAGTTTCAATTTGTTAATCAGTGTAAGTGGCAGTTTTTTTTTGGTATTTCAAATAAGTATGATATCTGTGTCAGCATTTTCATACGTAGTTCACCTTTCACATTTAAATATAAAAAAGGTAATTAGCTAGTTCAGGTTTGATGTGAATCTTACAATACAGTTGTACAGTTTCTGCAAAGAAAAAGAAAAGTACTCGAATTTTTAAATAATGAAAGCCACACTTACATCAATAAATACAAGCGTTGCGTTTTTTGTGGCTGCAAGAGTACAGTGCCATTTAAATTTATTGCACTCATATTCTGTATGCTCTAAATTCTAATTAACTAAATTTATAACTGTACTGTGTCTTACGTGTCAATAAATTCTTAAGGTAATCTTATAACAAAAACAAAATTTTTAATATAATTATAAGGGTTGAAAGAGGCCTTTTAGGTGGACGCAGTGAATATTGCAAATTTAATAAAACAAGAATTACCTTACCTTTTAGGTATGACTGTAGTTTCTAATTAAAGAGGAAGCTGACTTTAGCTTTGTACACAGTATTAACAACTATAATTGAAACAATTTTGTAGCTGGTGCTTTTATATTTGAGTTTTTTAAATTTAATGGAATATCCCTTTTTTCCGTATTAGACTCCCTCAAAAGAGTATTTTACCCTTTATACCGTCCTATTATTAAAAGTTCTTCTTTTTTAATTATCCCAAAATTAAAACTAACTTTCCCATTTTCTGTTTTAGCAGTATTTTCGCTCTGTATTTTAATACGACTTTAAGCGTAATGAACATTCCTAACTGTGAAGTGTGGATTAAAAAAATTCCATAAATTATTTATAAATTGTGAAAAAGTTCTTTACTAAGCCCCGGGTACCAATATCTATTTCGAAATAATAAAATTAGATTAAAAAGCAATAAAAAAAAAGAAAATACGAAATTCCAGGTTAGAAGGAATTAATAATTTATTTTAACTTTGGAAGTTTTCGTATGTTTGAGAGGAAAAAGAAACTTTTATGAACTATGCGACCGTGTAGCATGTTTTACGTTAAAGTAATTTAGGCAGTTCTGATAGACCATACGTTGCCTGACGTATCGAGTGGGGTAAAAAGTAGCGTCCCCAGAGAGCTCCTCATCACGTTGCGACTTTGGGAGTCTGACACGATCCTAGCGCGTGGGTCAGCGAGTGGACTGGAGAAGTCCACCCCGGGCAATCAGCGGCCGCTTCCCATGCTAATTCCCGGATTTATACGAGGACCGGACAACTCTGACCCTGCATTCTAATTTAGCAGCCGCTTTGGTCACCGGACAGAAATAGATTGGGCTAACGAATCCCTCTGGGGTTTTATTTCTTGCAATAAAACTGATTGTTACCTCCCGAATTCATGTTTTTTGCGATACCTGCTTTTTTGTTAGGAAAAATAATGCAGTCGAAGGACGGAACAGACTGGATTAAGTAATTACCACCGTGTATCACTTATTTGTGCGTGTGTACTATAGAATTCATTTGGATAGTTCTTATCAAGAACCTGGAAGATAGTCACGAATATTGCTTTAGATGCATAAAGTAAATCATGTCTATCTTTCGTGCATCTTTTGTTATGTGGTAAGGTGGTATTTTTCATGGCACTATCTAGACTACTGCGACAAAGCTCTTACGTCACGCACCCCGAAATTGCTGGCTTTTACATAAAATTTATGTGCATTGTTAACATCCATTGTCAAAAATTGTATGCTTTCTCTCTGAAATGAAATTAATATAACAAGAGGGTCATTCCATATCAGCTTTACTGTTAGGTACAAAAAGTTCCTATTGTGAATTCGTGAATGGAATTTTGATGGCAAATTTGTTTCTACTAAGATTTACTCGTACAGAAAAAAGCAATTTCAGTATAACAACGGTTTTTTATTTTTTCTTTTCCCCTTTTTATTTAACTGGGTGATTTGTTAATAAAGCGTTAAACGCATTAATGATATTATAAATGTGCATTGTGATCTAGATGACAAGTTCATGAATAAATAAAAATTTTAGAGCAATGTAAATAGAAGGTACCGTGCGATAAAAACTATTGGTAAATAAAATATATCAACAAGCAGATTATGCAAAAAGCGAATAATGTATATGATCACGGTAGAAATTAAGCAGATAAAATGTGTTGACATCACGAAACAAACGGAAGTAAACGTAGTGTTTACACTATTCTAGCATTCACGAATCACGATATTAATGTATAAAAACAGGTAATACCGTAATCATTATGAAATATTAGTCTATAAAGAGGAAACGTTTTTCACTATTAGTGGTTTTCAACTTAAAGACGAAATCGATTTTTTTT
>VTPC01003189.1:0-20489 GCA_011009095.1 Ignelater luminosus
TTCGATTACTTTTGCTAATTCAAAAGCAGGATCACAAACGTCATTTTTGGACAAGCCAAAACGTCTTAGTTCTTTATAGTCGTTTTCTTTGGTAACTCTATTATTCATTCTTCTCCCCCTCATCTTCAAAGCTATACTGAACATTTTTCTGCTTGACATTTTATGTAAGAGAAGTATGATAAGAAACAGTTACCAAACGGTTATCACGAACGCCTTCATTGGCAAAAGGTTGTACCAAATTCAAGATTTCCTATTTTCAGAACAAGGATCATGTTTCCAAGATATCATAACTCCTTTAATTTTTGAAGAGCAAATTTTTTAATTTTGTAATTGATAACTTTTGTACCTGAATTAGAGGCATTTTCTTCTTATTACCTTTATTAATATACAGAATAAAACAACAATTTGCCTTGTTTACCAAGACACGCCAAAATTTTAAATTATAATTGGTAAATGCTATTCGTCTGTTTTAATTGTGACTGATATGTTGTTTGTGTTGCCTAACAAACACTGAAACAAAAACAATTCCATTTTTGTTTTCTTCTTCAAATAAAAACAGTTGTCCATAACATGTCTGTTGTTTTAGACCACAAAAGACCGTTTGTTTTTATTAAACGAAGAACTAATTTATTATTTTTATTTTAAGGCATTTACATTTTGTCCCGTTTGTTTTGCCTTGTTATTATGTTGTTTTTGGAAGCACCTAGAATATAAAGGTCAATATTCTTAATATACTATAGAATATTATTAAATAATTTTTATATTTATTCACAGCAAGTTTTTTTTACAATATACAAATTACAAATGTAAAAATTCAAAAATATTTTTGTTTGAAAAACTTAAGCAAAGCAAAACTGTACAAGCGTCACTCTAGTTTTTCATTTACACTAATTATTTAGCACCTTTCAATTATAAATGTTGTACTCAAAATTTACTTGCTCCTGTGATCTTAATAATTGTGTTCTTCATAACAGCTGCATTTTTGCAGTGGACATTTTTGAGGATAAACAATACATTGATCCATACAATAAACATCTGCACCAGCACGTCCTTGTAATTCTCCAACTGCTTCACAAGCAGTTCTGTAAAACAAAATAAAATAGAGAACCATAAAAAACGATTTTACTGATTGATAACACATACGGGCATTGACATAATTGATGTGGACAATTTGGAGGGTATTTAAGACAATTCGTTTGGCACCAGTCAGACATTCCAGGCATGATTCTATAAGCAGGTGTAGGAACGCAAACTTGATCTCTTACTACTAGCGGATAAACATTGTAAGGTGCTGATTTTGAACTATCCCGATAAAACAGCAGGTATGGATTGTCAATTCCGACAAAGAGTGGTGGGATGGCTGCACCGGCACTAGTAACGATACTGATATCTGCACAATTTTTAAATATTTCGGATCTTCCGCATCCTTGAGCTTCTGTACCATTAGAACATTCTCCCCATTGATTTCCCGTATAGTAAGTCCATTGCAAGACACATTGAGTGCAAGTAAGATAAGGTGGAAGTGTCACCTTATATTGGAATACAGCTTTTTTCTTTCCATCTTCAGGGATAATATATTTTACATCTTTGGTTCCAGAGACATACAAAGGAAACCGATTTAGACATTCTTGAGTTGCTTCCTGTGCAGGATTGTTATTAGGACAAATATAAATTTCAAAATGGCCATAATGATTAGCTGTTAGTTCAATTTCAATATCTATTTCCTGCCCTACACTGTAATGGCGTGTAATTATGCCTTTTGCATATAAACCTCCAGCTTCATGAGGACGAGGCTCTTCAACTTGATGAGGATCTCCACACAACCCACATTTACCCATATTTTGTTCCCACTGCACTGAAAATTAAAATATCATCAAAATAAGAATTCAAATAAGTATAACAACAGCAAAAAAGACTCACCAGCCCATCCACCACAAAAGAGTTCATTATCATTATAATTGACAGGATTTGGAAATCCAAACCTCCACATTGAATTTCTAGCAGGTGGATCCATTAATCTACCATGTCCTTTTACGTGTAGGATTTGTAGCACCACAAGAATTATTCCCAGGTATATCTTCATTCTAGTTAGGAACTAGAAACATAAAAGAATTAATTTCGGTAAAAACAATATCAGAAAATATCGACAGCTCGTGCTGTCTGGTATTAAAATAAACATCTGAAGGCATCAAATATTCAGTTAGCATAATACCGAACAGTAGCAGCATTTTAATAATTGACTCTATAGAAGTTACAATTGTAAGATTGCCGGTACGTATCGTTCCTTAATCATTTTAGTATAAAAAACATCAATTGTTTTTTTAACTTGGTGAAGTCTTACAAAAGTTATGTAAAAATACAGTAACACCTCCCGCAACTCATTTAAGGCCAGTAGCACGTAAAATTGAAAAATAGATTAGGCGCTTCTGTATATTAATGTATAACAATACATCGAAACATATTTAAGTCCACTTAAAATGTCAAGGTAAATTTTAAACTCGTAAAATTTCAAATGGCACTAACTACACTACATTTACTTTTTGTTTTTAATATTTCCTTTTCTTAAAATTTTCTTTTTTATGTAAATTTAAAAACAACTCTGTAGGTATTAATAGTACTGGTAAAATATTTGTTGCAATACTTTTTCTTATTCATTTTATAATTTCTAATAATCTCAAGGCAATCTTGAAACCGAAATGGGTGTTTATTATTTATTAATGTTATTAATGTATTCAGAAAAAAGTATCCTTCGGTCAAGTTCAAGTGATTTTATACACATTCTTGACTTAAATAGATCGATGGATTTTATAATTAATTACCGTCTTTATTTTCGATAGCAAAAAAATTAATTAATGCACGTTTCGTGTTGAACAATTACTGATAAACATATTTTGGCAACCTATCTGCATACCAGTAAAATGTCTTTTTGGCTTTTAACAGAGTCAACATTAATATTTGTTTATAACTAAAACATTGATCTGTAGACATTTTTGATGCAAATTCAGTAATGGGTGTTATAAATATCAATACAATTCATTTTTATAAAAACCTTGAGAAAACTATTCCACACCTGCAACCATCAAATAGATATTTTACATTCATCTACCATCAAATTTAACAATTGGTGAAATTTATTAAGCTATAGCGATTTCCAGTATTTTCAACGAACTCCGAACGGAGTCTTTACTGAATTTACGAAGTCTGTCTGTCCATCCGCATTGTTTTTGAAATTTTGACTTCATATTCGGATTCTACATCAAAAACTAAAGTTGGTATCTTCGTGTTTTGATATCTTTTCGGAAACATGGTCAAAATGGCCGCTGGAATTTGAAAAATTTTTAAAAATTTTGTTTTTACTTTAGAATCGTATTTTGCATAAAAAACTAAAACACACGTATACTATTATTTTTTGATATCACTTCGGGAACATGGACAAAATGGCCACCGAAAAAACAAAACGGAGTTCGTTGTGGTTGTTTTGCATTCCCAGATATTTTGAAATTTTTTCTTGATGTTTGAAGAGAACAAAGAAGCAAGAGTGATTTGAATTTAACAAGTTCAATGATAGACATCAATTACTGTTTAAGTGAAAACATACCAAACCGACTTAAGCATAGCTTTGATCAAAATCACAATAAATTAGCAACAAATTGTTAAAATGACGCAAAAACTTTCTTTCTCCCTTACAGCAAAAACCCCAAAGCATTGAAGACTGCGTATTTTGACAGCCTTTATGAAGTTTGCTGAATAAACTGTTTTATACCATTTTTAATTCAACAAACTAACCGCTAAGCATAGCAGACAGTAAGGCAGTCAAATTAGAAACACCTAAAATGGCAACTTGATCATCCAACTTATTTATCTCCAATCAGTGTCTTGGACAACAACAGGTTAAAGCATAATAATTGGGCAGACTTCTGCTGAATTTATTTGTTTTGAGTTGTAAATCATATCCCTACTTTGGCGCATTTTTGCGATCTTTTTGATGATTTCTCATAGCAATGTGACTTAATCGATATGCAATAATGCTGCTGGAAAATTTGCAATTTAAGGTTCAATGTTCAATTTAATGATAATTTAAAATTAAGGCTACTAATTATGCTTTTCTAGGTTTTTTGTCAGCTGTAACGACGAATTATGGTAGTTCATTCATCTGAAGATTAATTTAGGAAATACCAGTAAAAAGGTAAACGGACATTTTTCTTCATTTCTTTTGTGTGGTAGATACAGCAGTTACAATATTTTATTCGGCCGGAGTTCCAAAAGTACCTACTTTTGTTTACCTTAATAATTGGTTTTATTCAGCTTTTTAACTTTCCTGAATAAAACAATGAATCTATTTCTATTAATTCTATCTAAAACAAGCTACTAGATTATCAGTGCTAGTAATAAATTCTTCTTGCGTCATCAATCTTGTTTGATAGACCAATTTTTTCATCCATCGTCATATTTCAAAATCTATGGTAATTAGATCTAGAGATCGGGATAATGGAGCATACCATACCATACATTGACGTAGAATCGACATTGGAAATTGCTTTACACCGTACTGTGTGGATTACCTTCAGACCATCGATGAGAGCAATTTAAATTCTGCGATCAATTATTGGCTATCATCCAATTACAGTATTCCATCCGCAGGGCAAAATCACCGGGTTTGAAGAGTTGAACAAGTTGCAAATAGAATGGATACAAGCCTTATTTACATAATGGCTACTATCAACCTAGGAACCATTATCTTTTGAAGACCCTCTCTGAGGCACAAAAACTAAGTAATCTTGCGACATTGTCCGACAGTGAAATTTCTTTTTGTTTGTTTAGCTGACGGCGCCGGCGCGGCGGTAATACTTATTAGATTTCTATTCCGCCAGATGTGAGCTGTCTACGAATCTGCTTCAGGGCCGCTATGTCTAAGCTTGTGTAATTGCTGCGTTAGAAGGAGGGGGCAAATAAAAGATGCTTTTGTTACAAGTGCCAAATAAACCCCAGATCTAGAATATTCGTGAAGTGAGCAGTCAAAGAGAATCGAACGATATTCAATTCTTTAAAGAACATAAACATGAAGATGCAATCCAAAGTTTAAAACACGTTCAACCCGAGTGTAGTAAATAGCAATTTATTACCAACAACGAACCTATACAACTTAAAGTTTTATCTACAGACGGATAGTATATACTTTTAGACAAAATGAGCTGATGTTTTGTCAAATAAGCCTTTGCTAGAGCAATACAGTATTTTTCTTTTTGTGTTCGCAAAAGATGCGTGCGACTCATCGGCGGGACGCCCTTCATGCGATTATGATTCGCATCTTGTTGGCGGAGTGGTCCATGAGCGGGTACCTGCAAAAGCCTGCTAGAAGTTGCTTATTTTAACATGACCAAGAGTAATGCTGCCAATCCTTGCGATTCTTTTTATTTATATTATCTTTGTCTCGTGTTTTTTAAATAAAATTCTATTTCAGAAATTTGTAGTCTTTTTCAAGAGTGTTCTGTTATTACTGGGTGACCCACTTGTGTGCCGTTATTCCCAAAACAACAGTAAGCATCTGAACATGCCTGCAGGCTGTATACACGATACCAACGTTCCTATACGGCGTCATTAACCTAAATATGAACAACATCCTCGTCAATCAACAACTCGAAAGAATCCAACAGATCCTTCCACCGACAAAGCCAATTTCTCCTGTTTCAAATTCAGCAACTATACAGGAAACCAAGATGTTTCGTAACGCCTGCTGACGTGCTCGTCAAAGTATTAAGTATTAAACAAATGATATATATAGTTTTGAAAATATGCAAGTGAGGCAAAGCAGTTAAAAAGTGGTGCGGTAGTGAGCAAATCCTGCGGAGCCGAGACACGTGATTCTGCTAAAAGAGTAGTCAACGGAATATAATACAATAAAACGGAATGGAGTAAAGCAGGCAAAAAGCATAGGTATAAAACAGGAAGCAAGCGATATAAACATTGCTTGTGTCTAGGAGCAGTGCCATCAGCAAAGGAAGCGCTTTTAAAAACATCACCTTTGCGTTTACGGAAACTGATATTCACTGCCGATCGTCCAAAAATCATTCACCAACAGTGCTGCTAACTGCTAGTTGCTCCTTTACATAAAGATTAAACCGAATAGGAGTGGCATTTTTTTAGAGACCCAACCTTGAACTTTCGCACTTGGCATGGTTTCGTCCATCTAGATTGGCACGACTAAGATGGATGCAAAACTCCCACAAGGGAGTCTAACTATCCCGCCTGTCAAGACGTAGATGCGGTATCCTGAACAAGCTGTTTTCTCAGCCGCCTGGGTTGGGTGGATGGACAAACGCAAACGTCAAAATAGAGACAGAGAATTTGATAGGATGATATTTGTGTTATATATCGCATATACGTACAGCTCAAAACAGTTGTCGTTTGGTTGCAGACACTTACTTTTTGCGTTGTGTGTACTGTTTTCTTATTTAGGTGGCTGGGGTCACCGTTGGCGACCAGATCTGGTCTAGTAGAATGGACAAGGCTTTTTTTTGCTTTCCTCGGGTTTTTGTTACGTATAGCAAAAGGTGAAAAGGTAGACCATCCTTTGTCCTTTTATTGCAGCAGACTGGAACCTGGATTGTTGACAATGCAATCAGATTAGAAATTCCAAATTTAAAGAAAAATCCATGGTTGAAGAGTCGACAAATTTATTTCCGTGGAAATAATAACAAGATGGTAGCTGCTTGGAAAGTTGATTCCATGGGTAAGTTATTAAACACAAGCTTTACAAATTCCTTAGTCTGGATTAAAGCAACAATTTGTACAATTTCTAACCTGTTTCACAGTTGTAACGTGTTAACTTTTTATATACCTACGATTTCAGTAAAAAGCTCAATAGATTTCTAGATATCATATCGATAAAGATTTAAGTCATCGGTTTTTTGAGAAATAGCCGCGATTCAAAAAAGTATCTCTTTTTATTTTCATTATAAAAACTAAGTAGGTAATATAAGAAGTCCGATGAATCAGCAAATAAAGTACCTACTCATGTGACGCTGTTTTCTAATGCTTTGGTTTGAGTAGAAGTACTTGGTGAAATAGGACGCTCGGTGCTAGACACTGTGGCAAGAAAAAATGTACAAAGTCAGACATCCTGAAATAAAAAGTAAAAAAAAAAAGAAAACCCAGAAGAATCTGTTAGTACAAAGTTAAAGTATATAAGCTAATACAATCACAACATTACAAAGAAAATAAATAATGCACGAAGCCTAGAATAGCAAAAAGGGAAAAAAGAAAACAAAGATTTTTATAACCCTAATACAAACTCTTTTAATTGATTTTTCATTATTTTTTATCACTATGCTTCTAGTAAGTGTAATGTTGTCAAGCTCAACAAGGACCTTTATGCTTTTGGATTAACTATTTAGAACGCTTACTAACTGAACTTTTTTTTATGATATAGACAACAGTAGATTGCAGGTCATGAATCTAATATTATTGCTAAGTATGGTGTTACATTTACCACCTAATTTCATTTTTTGTTATCTTCTAGATAACATCTTCTATGTGGTAGAAAATGCAATTAACCCGACCAAGTGACTGTTAAAACCAATGACGGTCATCAAATCTTTGGATTATAATATAACCGCAAAACTACGTGATTCGTTAGTTATTAATGGCTTCATAAACCGCCTCTAAGAGTTTATAGTTGTCTTTGTTATCATCTTCGAGGTTTTAGCTCTTGCGTTACTTACGCTTTTTCTTAAATGCGTTTTTAAGGCAGACTTGTAAGTATGCTGCAGACAGTCTTTTTGTTAAACTTCTAAAAAGCAGCAATAAAATTAGTAATATTAATCTTGTAAGTACAACACTCATAAACACATAAAAATCCGTGTTCTAACTGTAGGTGACAAAACTTTATTGAATATGAGCTTGCGAATAGAGATTCATAAAATTTATTTACCAAATTCTTCACATTTTACAAACCCATTTTTAAATCTGTATAACTGTTTTTTTATCATGTTAGTGTTTTATACTCGTTTAACCGTCTGATGAAGGAACCCAGTTCAATAACCTATCACCATATTTTGCAAAAGTATCATATTCCAAATTGAATATGTATTTGTCTAATCTTTGATCTCTTCATCACTTAACAAAGTCAGTAACCACAAAAAAATTGTCACAAGAGTTAGATCACCCAATGATCTGCTTTAACAAAGAGAATTTTTTTGGTGACCTTAAGATTTGTACGCGAAATAATTAGCCGGCGCACCTCTTCATTGGCAAGTTCCATTTGATTTTATTAAAGTTGATCGAACCACTTGTATTTCACTAATAATTTTTTCTGTCACATTGTGGTGGGAGGGACAATAGAACTAATACGTAGAAAACGAAAACATGATTCAACTAAAACAATTTTTTTATCATCATCGTCCACCCACATTTAAAAATAGTTCTTTACCTGCATAAAAACCGCGAAAAGTAAAAGAATTTTAATGGTAAACCAACATTAATGAGTAAAGAATCTGAAAAATATATTTTTGTTTTAAAATTCATCGACCCCAGATAAAAAGCAAACTTTGTTGCATTTCTGTATGTAAATTAATAGTTTGTGGGTTCAAATATGCAACCTCATTTTTTGCCTTACAGATTTATTTACAAGAATATTTTAGCTATTAGTTCCTATATATGCAAGACGAGTTTTGGTAATAAATCTTTTCAGATTAGTTACACCTTAAACCGTTTTAAAAATTATAATATGCAAAACCTACCAGTTTGACTGCAGGAAATGGCTCCAAAGATTAACTTTGGGTTTTGCAAAAACTACATATTTGTTGGCGCCATTAAAAGAGTAAGATTAATTGCCTTAAATGATAGAGTTCATAATTTATATTTAATTGTAGGATTATCTTTTTGCAACATTTAGGAGATGCTTTTGAATAAGAGTTACCCTTTAGTTTTGAAAAACACAATTTTTTAGTTTGCAAGCAGTGTAATCCAATGTTTACT
Organism: Ignelater luminosus; assembly: GCA_011009095.1. Classification (NCBI taxonomy): domain Eukaryota; kingdom Metazoa; phylum Arthropoda; class Insecta; order Coleoptera; family Elateridae; genus Ignelater; species Ignelater luminosus. The sequence continues at coordinate 8,977 of VTPC01003189.1, forward strand.
TAGATCTTCATATTTTATGCATTTATCCTTCTGGATATTATCAAATTAATATCTTAAATTACTGATCTCTCAGCATCGTTTATGCCTGTCCTCAGATTTAGATAATTTATCTTATAGCTTAATTGAAGTAGAACTAGCAGATAACCAAGAAGTACCAGTAAGTTTATAACAGTAAAGCAAACTTGTTATATTCTAAAAGCAGTTGATAAATTACGAATAAATTCTTCGGCAACCATAACTATAGATAAAAATAAGGCTTGTCCAATAAGTAGCGAGACTAACTTTCGGTTAACATTGTTGTAATCAGTTTAAGACATACAATCTAGTTACATTGTGTAATTTTTTAAATAATCTTTTTACTAATAGTATATGACAAGTAATTGACTTACTAATCAGCAGTTGTCAAAATGTCGCGGAAAGAAAGGGTAACACTTATTCAAATCTACAAAAATATTGCAAATCACAATAAGTTTAAAACTTCTTATTACTTCTAAAACAAGTAAATTCCGAAATCAATCATATACAAAGTTATGCAAATATATGATACTTGAAGATGAGATAACTACAAAAAGATTTCTGACCGTCCATTGTTTGTGAGCACCACGAATAACGTTAAGAAAGTCGAGTACATTTTTAGGAAATGTTATACCACGGATGAAATCATGACTGGTGAAGAGTATTTGAAAAATGTTTTAAAGAAAGATTTAGTCCTTTAATATGGAAGAATAAAAATCGCAAAGTACTTTTCTAACCGAACATACCTGCTGTTTATTATACCAAAAAGGTTAAGGATTACTTGTAACAACAAGAAATTACTTTTACATCAAAATTTGGAAATGATTTTAATGTTCCTGAAGTGAAGGCTACCGGACGATTTTGGGCCCTACGCAAAACGTGCTGTTACGCAAAAATATCTTGGTAGATTTGAAAGAGTACTCAAAATAATTTTGGGAGAAGTTATCAAAAGTAATGGAAATGAGTTATGAGCACAGCCTTAAATATTTTGGGAAGAACTGAATAGCAAGAAGTTGATGGAGCAAATACTATATAAATCTAATGCTAGTAATTGTAATAAATAAAATAATCTATTAATAGAAATTGAGTTAATAAGATTTATATGGAAAAACTGTGTTTTAATAGAGTCTCCCTACTTATTGGACAAGCCTTAGTTTTTAAATAACTATGTTAAAAGGCATGTATTATTGAACACTATCCAATTGTTTGGAAAGCATCTTCAATAGTGAAAACAGCTAGCCCTCCATACAGATTTTTTTTTCAACATACATTAGTGCACATTGAATCACAGAATTTATAATTTTACACAATCTAAAATAAAATAAATTATAGAAGTAAAATACTTAGTACATACACATTCACAGGGTTTGTCGGAATTTATCAGCCCTTTATGACCACAATTGACACTGGCAAAAACGCCACTAGAAACGTAACGTTGGTAAGGCAAACGGTGAGTGAAGTGAAGCAAGAAGGGTATAGTAAAATAGCTTTCAAACTATGTTTGCTATTTCTCGGAGAAAAAACTGACTTCTTGACTAGAGTGCAAAATGATTTGTATATGTACAACCCTAAACGTGAGACAGGATAAAATGATCTGAAATAAATTTAAGGTTTTGAAACAACTCATGTAAATTGGAAAAAAGGAAAAGTATCATAAATTAAAAGTATCTTTAGATCAACCATACAAAATAAAAGAAAAATCCTTAGCAGAGTTTTATCATGCAAATTTGAGCAAAACCTGCTCCAAACTATCTGTACCTGAAGCTTCTTTATCATTATACTGCTACAAAGCAGTAACAGTACGTACTTATTAATCATGTTCTGGTTTTATTACCAAGTATCACACGGCCAACTGACAATGATCGGTCTGCAGAATTTCTAATAGTGCTAATTCATTCCAACTTGTGTTCTACACCTTGTTTCAACAGATGCTTTAATGAATTTGTTACAAACGAGGCCAGTTTAATTAAAGATTTTCGATCAGGCTCAATATTGTCAATTTCTTCTCCATAAATTTTTCCAGATCTTGAATAGTCCAAGGAAGATATTGTGATGGTATACATCTTAAAACGGGAACATTTTGAATGATACATTACCTAGAGTTAAAACTATTCAGATGATGAAAGTACCGCAAATATTACTCCATGTTATAAATTGAAATTTCAAATTAGTGGATCAAAAATGTTGATAATCAAGAACATGAGTTTAAACTCAATAAAATTTGACAAAATGATTGTGTAAACAAGCGTTATCCAATAGCAGCCAAAGAAAATATTTTACTTAAACAATACTTAAGGTTCAATTGCAGTCTTCTGCAATACTTGAACAAATTTTCTCTTTAAATTTGAAACTGACTTTGGTTACTATGGTCATTTGCTTATCCATTTTCGGTTATCTATCAGGTACCTGCTAACGTGCATCTGTTCATTTAGAAACTGTTGCAGTCATCTTTACACTTATTCGTAAGTTGAGAAGATAGAGGAGTAAATAGTTTCTTTCCATTACAAAAACAATAGGTGTAATTAAAGAGTTGCTCCGTTTTGCACAGTTATATTAGATTCAGCACTATTCAAGAATTTTTAGTACGTCAGTACCCATTTCAGTCTTTTAGTGCAATCTCAGAAACAGAGTCAAGGTCACCAAAGTGATATATGAAAATTCTTTCAACGGAAGGCACCATCATTCTAAAATGTTAACTTTCACCTGCAAAACTTTTTGTTTGCAATAAGATTTTGTCATTGCCTTCATTTCATTTTCCATATCTAGTACAATCTTACTGAATCTAACACAAGATATTCCCAAATTCTAGTACACTTTTTTCTTCCTAGAGCAACCTTGGCGTAATATCTCTGCGACATATTGCTGTGTATCGCATTTGTTAATGTCCACAGTTGTTTCTGAACAGTTAGTAAGTTTCAAAGATCATTTTAACAAAATATTCACCAGTAACACAATATTTATATCTTTTTACCAAATATCTGACTATTGGTTCAAAAGCAAAGATACAATGTAACGATTACGTATGACCTTGGAAGTGATTTCATTCTTACAAACAGCGGATTGTGGTGTTCGTGGGGGTGGTAACATGCCATCAGCAAATAAAACATGAAAAGAGTACTAACTTCCAGATTTAGATAGTGGAAATTCGGAAATTTGCACATTCTGTACAGACGATAACAAAACAAATAGATCATAAACAGGTTTTTGGCTGTTTTTGCTGAATCGTCATGTCTCTACCACATTGTAAAGATACATGTCTTAAGTATCTATAAACGATGATAAATCCATATAAAATGAATCCCAATCAAAACGTTTAGTTGTTAGTTAACATTAGTGGTAGCTTTTAGCTTCATTTCGAGTTTCACCCCTGGATCTCAAGTAACTGTGCTTTGTTTTAATATTTTCTTTGTTATCTAATCAGTGATGGATTTAAGCTTAGGCCCACGAAATTCATCGAGTTTCCCGGTGACTATGAAAAAAATTTTAGAAGTGTTTCAGAAATATTTTTTTTCCATCGAAGAATTATACCTTAACATGGTTAAGTATCTAATTATTGAAATAAAAAAATATCAATTGACCAATTGAAAATCGCGGGAATTATAAAAATATAAAAAAATTGAATAGATTTTTCTCAACTCTGTATTTTGCTACAGCAATTGCTTTTTTTATATTTTTATTATTATACAGGGTGTCGCGTAAATGCTAATAAAGCTTTAGATAGCAGCTTTCCTCAACCTCTTAAGATGCCAAAATTGAAAACATGAATGTTCCAACGTACTTAGATTTGCCACCTGAACCAAAAAAAGGAATTAAAACTTGGCAACGCCGCTGCAGGCAAATACAAAATTATTCGAATACAGGGAACCTCCAACCCATATTTATTAAAGGATTTCTATACGCAGATGATTTATTATTCCTAGCACCAAGTAGCAGAAAATTAGAAGAAACAATTTTATGATACTCGTAGAAAGAGTGCTTGGAAGAATACGGCATGAATATTAACCTGAATAAGTGATAATAATAGGCTAATAGCTAACACAAAGTCTAAAACACACTAATATATTGAAGTACTTGGAAATTATGTTCGATTGCAAAAGAGAAATAGAAAATTATGTAAATAACAGACCGAAAAACGCAACTGGACTATTTAATGCGCTGAAGACAACTTTCTTTCGGAAAAGAGAAGTAAATAAGAACGCAAAAGTACAGATTTATAAAACTGTATTTATCCCTATGTTAATATTTGGCAGAGAGTCCTGGACTCTAAGTGATAAAATGAAATCTAAAATACAAGCTGCAGAGATGAAAGTACTCAGATGTATAGAAGGGGTGTATAGAAGTGACAAACTAAGAAACGCGACTATTCCAGAGAGGCTGGAAGTGACGCCGCTATTAAAAATAATTGAACGGAGACAGTTACAGTAGTTCGGTCATGGAGTGCGAATGACAAATGGTAATAGGGTGAAAGTGATATGGGAAACTAATACGGACACGAAAAGACGCACAGGTAGACCTAAAACAACCTGGAATGACGCCGTCAGTAAACTAAACCAAAGATTTATCAAATTTATTCCAGTGATAACAGACCATAAAATTGTCAAAACTTGAAAGAATTGCTTGCAACTAATTTCATCGGATTTATTAATACACCTAAGACTTGCATGTTTGTCATTTCTATTTTTTGGTAAGAATTCAATTTTTAACAACAACTTCAAAAAAAAGGAATCTAACAGTTCTGTGCTTTGTCGAGAGTAATTGTTGTTTCAGCAGATTCATTTGTTGAATTTGTAATGGCTTGATTTGGATTCGATTCTTTGGTTTCTGTTTATTGAATGTTAAAGATGTTAACTTCTGATCACTTGTACAAGAAAACTAAGCTGAGAAGAAATTTTCTTTCTGCATATTTGCAATAAGCACTCATAGAAGAACTTACTTACCTGAAGCTTTCTTGGAATTTATTGGACACCCTGTATATTTTATACAGTGTGTAAAGGAAATGGCGGAAAAGGCTGCAGTACGTTATTCTGTGCTCAAAAATAAGAAGAAACTTTCTATACCAATTTGTCTATTTTTCAAAATATTAGCAAGTAAAATTAAATTTGGCAACGCGGTACGTTTAAAGGAGTAAGTATGCAATGTGTACTTGCAATCTCGTACTTTAGTTACCATTGTTAATAACGTCTAACGTTGCAATATTTTCAAAATGCATTTCTTGCAAGGAATTTATCATTTTAAGAAGCGAATTACTAATACACTGGTACAAAATACTATAAACGGTACATAATTAGTGTTTTTTACGTCTAGACTCTGTTTAAACATTAATATTTTGTTGTATTTATTAAGAATGCGAAATCAACTAAGCATTTTACAACTTCCAATAACTTCTTCAAGATAGTATTAACAGCAAAATGGTATCGAGGTTTTCGGTTTATTTTTTACCGTAGAATAACGTACTGAGGTTTCTTTCCATCATTTACTTTACACCCTGTATACACCTTTAAAAAACAAAAAGGGCGAGGTATCAAAACAGGCCTAGGGCGCAATCAAACCTAAATCCGCTTTTGTATCTAATAAAGGTATTAGGAGTCCAAGCGAGTTTGCTGTATTTGATTACACCCTTTAGTTACAGTACCTTTCTAAGTAAAATTAAGTTTTGTAATTCAGAATTTCAAATGTAATAGTTAAAGCTGAATCACACAGACAGACGCGGCGGCATCTGATCAGTATTTGGGAATTGCTCACTTTGTGCTTTTGAAGAGACTTTGATATGTTACGCCAATATTATCCACAATTCAGAATGTTTGATTTTTTCAAGCCGTATCTAGTTGACAATCTAATGAGTAAAACTGCTCATTAGGGTGATAACGCATAGAATAATTTATTATTTATGCACAACACAGGTTTTACAAACTTAGACTTCGTTCAGATCAGTTGAGATAAAATGGTTGTACACTTCAATTGTTATTCAGTTACTGTCTTGAAGAATTCAGACAAAAATATTGGATTATCGTTTTTTTCTGGCTTTTTCTGTTGTTCACGATTCGCTTAGAATTGCAACACAAATTTTTAAATTCGCGTAATTAACAAATAAGAATAAGCCAATAATTCTTTTTACAAGCAGATACTAACGTACCTAACTTTAGGGTTATCCTACAATCGAGATTACAGAGAAATTAAATAAACATTGACTGAAATCTAGGCACACAAGTAATATCTATTTATTCATACACTTATACTTGGGATAACATAGCTTTTTAATAAAATAATTGAAAAATATTCTGTATTCACTTACTAAATATGCTTAAATGGGTGTAAGTAGTGTTTTATAACACCATTAAATTAAAGATTATCTGAGCAAACATCTTTATACGCCGCACTAAACGATATTTTCTCAGTATGAATATATTTTTAAATTGTTGAATACATTCGCACCTTTCTGTAAAAATCATTTCTTGTAAAGCGCTGCAATTTTGTTTCATCAACGCAAATCAACGCTTCAAAAGCATAATCTCAGAAATAAACCACAATGAGAATTTACCCGATTTTATTCTTTTGATTAGTTTGAAAATAGGAAGTATTGTTCATACAGTATCAACGTGTTTAATAGACTGGTGCATATTGTTGTCGATCTTTTTTTTATATTATAGTATGTAGGATAAAAGTGATATTATATAGTAACCAGAGAATAAATAGTTTTCAAAACTTTGAACAAATCTTAAATATTATTTTCTTATCATTATCATATTTCAAACCACAATAACACATTAAGAATGTTAACTGGATATTCTCTTGGTTTTTTTTTAAATAATTAATGCGTTTGGTCATTAACATCATGCATTTATGAGTACAATGATTTCTTAACTATATGGAATAACAATGAGTCCTATTTGCTATGCTGTAGATCCGTAAGAGTTGCGGTGTCGCCTAGTGAATTTTGATTTCTTAATATACAAATCGTGTGCCTTAAATAGGTTGTATATCAGAATTCTATGTCAATGTCAAATTAATTTCGACAGATAAAACACTTTTACAAGAAATTGCAAACTTACTTTTCCTTATTACATATTTTTTTATATTAATTTTAGTTAGTATTATTGTTTGACAATAAATACTAATAGAATCTACCATTTACGTTCTTCAGAAACGAATAAAAGTTGTTCCTAGAAATAAACTAGTTTGGAATTTGGCATTTTTATGTGAAACACGTCTAGTACGATATAGTCATAAAGATTTAGTTTGGATATCATAAAAGACAGAGTTTAAAAAAAATATATAAAAATCGATTATTATGCAAAAAGCAAGCACCTAGAGGTATATTAGGTACTACAAGGTGGCAAGGATAAATGACTACAATAAAAAAGGGGATCAAGCTACTGAAAACAATCTGTTTGTATCTATAGATGACGTTAAAGGTTTGTAAATGTTTACTAACAACAAAGTGGTACCACAAAGGAAAGAATTCGAGGAAATGATTAGTCAGTAAACAGAGAAGAAGTTGATAAACAACTTATGTTTTTAATGTTATGCTATGTATATTACAGTTCATTACGGTAGTAGTAATTAATTAGTTTACTGCCCAATTCTGTTTAAGAATTGAATTCGAACATTCCTCTTAAAAATATCACAATCTTTGTCTATATAGGACTTCTTAGTCGGTTCGGATTCTGAGTTCATAAAGACCTTTTGGATAGTTGATTGGATTTTCTGAGCAAACTGGAGTTGTCAAACTGCACAGCCAAAAAGATTTAGAAGAGATAGTTGAAATAGATCAAACTACCCATTATATAATTTAAAGTAGTTCTCACTAAGAGTAAAGTTGATCAAGTCAGGATTTCTTCAAAGAAACTTTCGACCAAGGTTTTTTGAAGATGAATAATAAATTATTAGATTTTTTCTGCTCTTTGTTAATACAAGGAATGTTAAAAGTTTTCAAACGGAAAACTATTTTGCAAACAAACAAACAAAAGATAAAGATAATCACAGGATGCAGCCGTTTAATAGATCGTCGGAAATGTGCATCTTGATAACAATAGCATTGAATTATCCAAAAGAAATACTTTATATTAAGAACATACAAACTGTCATTAGAAAAGTTAAAAGAAATGCTAGTTTAAAAAATATTTGGAAGTTGTACGATATTTCGAATTCGTCTTCCAGAGGTATGACATGCACTTTTATTAAGGAATCAACACCTTGGAGGGCTACAAAAGTATTCAAAAGCTAGAAAGATGTACCAGAAAAATTACAAAAAAATATACAGGATGTATTCACACTGCGCTGACCAGTTTCTAAGACAACTGTTTTTTACCAAGCAAAATGTCTGTATCACCATATGTCTTATGGTATTTAGTTATCCAAGAAACCGTTTATTTTAGCGAAGTAAACCAAAAGTATAAAACGAATAACACAATCAAAATTTTCTGTACACTGTAAAAATCTCACAAACCGTAAGAACTACGAGGTAGGGTAAATAAGAAAGAGTTCCTTGTTTTAGAAATAGATTTCTTGGCATTTTGGTAGAAGTTTTCTATAGGTCCTGGCCTTTGGTTTCAACCACTACTAAATCAATTAACCAAATCCGTAGACATTTCAACGCTTGTAACCCTGTTAAGTTTTTTAACGTGCAACTCATCGTAATCACTCGGGGTTCACTGCTTGGCATTTCTCCCAGAGGATAGCATCTTCTACAAATTCTTCCCGGTGAGACATCTCAGGACCTCAGCCAGGGATCAAACCCGTGGCCTTTAAGTCCCCAGCAAACATTAAAGTATTGGCTGACCAGTGGCAAATAGTCCTAACCAGCGGTAAATAGTCGTAATCGAAATGCATACAGCGGGTGTACAGCGGGCCAACATCTGAAAGTCGGATGATATACTGCATTATTTCTAGTGCGTTGGGCCCGCGTTGGGCCAATATCGAAGTATCGACGTATATTTCGGTTTCGACTAAACTTGAATGCCGCGAAAGTATTTTTAAATATTTTACTGTAGAGTAGTGGTACTGGAATTGGAGGTTGGTAACTGGTGTAACTGGTTTCTATGTTTTCTGTGGGTCTATTGTGCTTTCAAATAATATGAATAATATACAATAATATCTTTGGTGCTCCCGCTCTCGCACTTACTGCACATTTCTTGAAACAAAATTGCTTGTTCTTCGTCCTTTTTCACTTCTCAATTCTCATTTAAAGTGGTGTTCCTAACAGCATTGAGTATTTATATGTAAACAAGGCTAACAGTAACGTCTAAACGGTAAGTAAACGTTTATCCGATTCTAACCTATTTTTGCTATTTTCTATAGTAGTTAAAGAAGTAAGAAGTTATAAAATTATTATATTGGTTATTTTAAATTCCACAGATAAGTTCAATTACTTCAACTACTCGGAGGTAAAGACACCATCAAAACAACTTGCAGAGTCCTGTCCAATATAATAACGACAAACCTGGCAAGACAATGCAATTGGGCTGGACGGAATGGCAAAATTGCACAAAAATATTTTTAAATTAATTATAGGTATTGTATTAGCCTCTTGTAAAGTATAATACGTAGTTATATTGCATAATGTATCAATTACAGCTACAGTAAGGAAAAATCCCTATTCGAGAGGCCACCCCAGCCGACATTGAAACTACATATTATAAAATTATGGCTAAGAACCGTTTGCGACAGAGATGGAGGTCGATCAAATAGGGTAAAGGAAAATGCTAATACTTAATAGTTTTGTAGTTGACATTATACTGCAGAATATAATATAATTATATTGTTTTAATGTTTTTACTTTAATTTTTAATTTTTTACAAGGTTAATATACAAAACAAATTAATATCATTTATAGTTGAATATCTGATAAGAGTAGTAGCAATAAAACTTTTTTTAATTATCCTATTTGTCTTTATTTATTATTTTAATTTATTTTTAATGTTTGGTGATAAATGAGATAATCATGATATTTGGTTTGCCACCTTGATAAGTTGCCAATAAAAATCCAGCAAAATGTTGGTTAATAGTTGAATATTGAATAGTACAATGTTGGCCCATAGTCGGCATACTAACCATTGGCCAGCGTATGACCGCTGTGTTTACTGATGTTGGCCCAACATACTGTTAAGCGGGAGCAGTATGTTTAGCCAACGTTGGCCCAACATAAAAATGTTAGCTGGGTATTATCAGGGTTATCAAGGCTCTAAGAGGAATAGTCTTAGATAACTTAAGATTTTTTTTAAATTTTTGGCAGCACCAGTTTATTTTGTTTCTGGAAATTAGTAAATAAATACTATTCTTTACGTATACCATAGTTAACTTTAACATTAGAAATACAATGTTGATTCGTTTTTGCTGAATAAGCGGTTTGATGAGGCCACCCAGGGTGTATGGGAACATGTTGCTAAGATATAATGTGATTTTTTTGTTTCGATACCTTATTTCAAGCTATTGTGTTCTTATCTACATAGCATCACCTTCACTATATTGTCAAACATCTTAGTATTTAAATATAGAAAAAGTTCAATAAACAGTACATCGCATGTCTAATTGGCCAAACAAGAATCTCACCACATGCATTTTTCTTGAACTACAGATTATAGATTTGTTTCAAATATAAACCATACGGGTCTGCTCACAAAATTTTGTATTGTTTTAGTTAGGGCATTAACAATTAAAATTAGTTTTAAAAAAAACCTTTGCATGATTTGGGTCTGACCCCATTTACTCCTAAAATTCAGTCGGGATGTGAGCTTGACCTTTTTCTATATATTTTAGAAAATTTGTAATTTGAAACTAATTACCAGAAGATCTTTTTCAAAATGACCCTATTTGTCTTTTACTCTGTATAATGAGCATAAAGATTTCCAAAAATCAAGAGTATGGAAATTTTTACATATTAGTATTTTAATAACAACCACCAACAGATCTCTGCATCTTTGTAACATATTAGTTTTGGATTAATAATCTGATTTTGCTAGTTCTTGAGTAATAGCTCTGAGAAATCTCAGATAGGATCTCTGAAAGTTATATGATACTAATGGTAACAGCTTTTTGTTGTTCATAAACATTCATCATTCTGTAGAGATAAATTGTCGCAGTTAAGATCACAGCCAACACGTTTTCAATAATAATTAGTTCACAATTATTCATAATTTAAGACTAATCAATGACTGGCGCCCTTTCAGTTTTGACAACCTTGTTTGTGCTCTTTTGAAAATTCTTTTTATCATATCACAGTTATCACATATATTTTATATAAAAATCACAACTTAAAAAATGTCTTTCCAGTTCAATGTAAATTATCTTACATTCAACAGAAGCGATTTAAATCCTTAAAAGACATTCTTACCATTTTTCTTGTTCAGTGCCATTCTTTATAGAAAACGTAAACAACAGTATAGTGTATTTTTCTTTTGTTTTAATTTCTGGTTTTTCTTGTTAAACCTACATTTATAATTGTTTTTGATATTCCTTTTGTTATATTGAAGATATTGATGACGTTTTTCTGTGATTACATT
>VTPC01003191.1:0-12428 GCA_011009095.1 Ignelater luminosus
GTTAGAAAAAGACATTGAACTATAGAAAAAAAGGCGAGTGCGATACGAAGAAACACATCTAATTTTTATTGACTCAGAAAAAGAGTATGATACGGATCGCTTCAAGAAACTTTATGACATTATCGACAAGAATAATATATATGGAAAGTTTGTTACCGCCATGAAATCGCTGTATGAAAATCTGGAGACCAGGGTGAAAGTGGGCAGAAGCTATCAGAATAATGAAATCGACAAAAGGTCTCAGGCAAGATTCCTGCCTTTCACCAACATTATTTCAAATCTTTGTCAGCGAAATATTAAAGAGATGGCAAAACAAATGTGCTGGCATGGGCCCGGATATAAATGGAAGCTTTCTTCACACACTAGTCTTTGAAGATGATCAAATCCTTGTTGCTAGTGACTGATACGGCATCGAATATATGATGCGAAGAATATCGGAAACCTATAGTGAAGCAGGCATTAGAATAAGTTTTTCGAAGACTAAATATCTGTCAGTAGACTCTTCTCAAGATGACTTATTGATGGAAAATTAGTACAATCTTGTGAAGAATATACCTATTTATGGGTGAAAATATCAAAAGAAGGGTCAAATAAGAAAGAAATATTCCATTGAATTAATCAAACAAGATAAGCCATTAGTAAACTGAAGTCCATGCTGTGGTCAAATAACTTCAATAAACAGATCAGGCTAAGGATTTACCGAACTATTGTACGGTTGTACAGAGTATACTATTATATGGATCAGAAGTATAGGACATGACAAAACGTGATAGACTAAGACTAGAGGCGACAAAAATGGACTTCTTCCGAAGGAGCTGTAAAGTGTCGAGGTAGCAAAGAATTACAATTGGGAAAATAAAGCGAAGAATGTAGACTTAAGTGGTAAGGTCATGTCAACCGTATGGAAGATAGTCGTTGGCCAAAAAGGATATTGAACTGACAGCCCCCTTTCAGAAGAAAAAAAGGCAGACCTTCGGAGGAGTGGACAAAACAGCTTAAAAAGGACGTGGAGAAAAGAGGTCTGGAGGATGATTACTGGAGAGATAGAGGGGCATGATTCGAGAAATGGCTCAAATCATTGTTCACAAGTTGACAATTTCAGCAGATGCATAGTAAAAATCTTTCCCCAAAGCATCTAAAGATTATGTAAGCATTGACCATTGATCTTAGTAGATCTCATATATTTGTAGGTATGGTGGTCAAGGTAGGTATGTATCATCTTTCATCTAATGCTCTCATCTTCCGTAATTATTTATTCAATCTACGGTGGTATCATCTAGCAGCGAAAATGTGAAAAATTGGTTCATAATCTCTAAACGGCATTTTTGCATGGAGAAAATTCTGTTGATTGTATAAGATTTGGTCGGCAAGGTCGCAATTAGATGGTGAAAGTCATCTAAGATAGATCTTACATGTTTAAGATGAACTTGTTCAGATTTTAATGAATTAGTACTTTTGAAAAAAAAATCCAAAATTTTCTTTGATTTTATTGAACTGCAAAGGTATAAAATAGAAATTGGTTAGGAAAAAGATTGACAAGCGAATTGACAAATTAAATTGCGATATTTTGTGACATACATTGATAAACTCATTTCGTAATGCATTCTTGTTCTACACGTAGGCATTTCACGATTTACTGTCTTTTGTGTATTACAGGGTCACATTTACGCTGGATCATGTTAATTTTGCATTTAAGCATTGTTTCTGTTGTCTCATAAATGTATTTCAACGTCTATTACTTCTTTACTTTGATTACCAATAAAGTTTGTTTCGAGAATCTTACAATATACTTTTTATGAAAAAAACCCTTTGAATAATTATGAAAAACTTTGTAACACAATCTCTTTGCATTATTGGTGTAATGAAATAAATTCGAATTTTTTGTATCCAATTATGGCAAAAGTATAAAATACACCTGCCTACGTAAGTTAATCCCATACTTGTATTAACGCCAACGGGCACTGAAATTCATATTGATTTATAGAACGGACAACACCAGCAGCTGATAGTGATCTACACCTGTTTTCTCAGCAAAAATATGTTTATCATTAAATCAATTGAAGTGCAAAAACACGCATGATAGTTTAGTTATGTATTATCATCTCTATTATACACTTGGATTAATTCTCAAATATTTCATTTACATAATAATTACGCTATTAAAAAGTATTTAATAGATCGTTTCAATATGCATGATTTCCGTACAACATCATTAGCTCTGCCGGCCGGTCGACATTACAAAAATGGACGATTTCATTATTATTTTAATCTGATCCGTAACGACTCATCTAAATTGTATTTTGTTCAGACAACTTATTTATTCATGCAATCGTTTGATCGGCACACCATAAACGTATTTTATACCAAGAGAAAAAAGCGAGATACCCTTTCATCTTATACAGTTGTATTATCGATTTAATTTCTTAGCGAAAAATAGGATGACACATATGTAAAACTAGTTTATGAATATTATCATAACAAGTTTATTTTAAGTGAAGTGTAATATTTTATTCCAAGAAATTACATCTTAAAAAATATGGTAGGTCATTGGAATTGATCAATTTGAATTTCACTTGATTAAAAGATAGAGAAATTAATATGGGTGCCCGCTAGTGATTAATCTTGAATTCTTTTAATTCATGTTAACATATAGCTACTAATCTGATAACTAACTCATAAGTCATAACTGACAACTTTCACAGACATATATCAACGTTTCTTCTAATAATGTTAGTTCAATTGCGATTTACTAAAGACTCCTTAAGAACCTAGTCATATACTACTGAAGCTTACTTCCTCTACACAACAAGTAACATATTGCTTTTGCCTTTGCTCTGCTTTCGTTAAAATATAACTAATTGGGAATTTATATTTTTGGTTGCAAAGTTTGAACTACGCCAAGAGATGATTTTATGAAGCTACGGTATCAATTTTGGCCAACTGTTTAAAACTTAGGAATCAAATTTTCGGTAAAAAATGGAACTCATCTTGACCATTTTTGCAATTTTACTAGAACGAGTCAAACAACTTTTTATGAAGTCGCCGAATCAATTTCAGCGATTTGGTTTGAAACCGAGTTGTTAAATGAAGCCTGATTCAAATAAATGAAAATGTTGTGATCAGTTGATTAAAAGAACTTGACCATGTAACGGATGTAATGACATATTTCGGGCCCAAATCGTTGCTTTCATACGGTACAACCCTTTCCAATCTCTTTTGGCATTTATTTATGTATGGCTGGGCATTTTGATATTCCTAGTTCACAAGAAGCACATTCCAGCTACATCTATGTATCGTAACATAACCTACTGCGAACACCAAAAACAACTAAAGGAAACAAGAAGGGAATTGTTAGGTCAGGTAATCGAGAGAACAGAAAAACAATTCCAGTCCTGGTAGGACTTAATCTTACATCTACAGAATCTCTGGCAAACCAATTGCGATTGGAAACAAGCCGAACGAGCACACTATTTGTATCTACTCAACCATGGAATCTTTTGTGTTACAGAATCTGAAAACAAACCAAACTAAGGGGCTTAAGAATTGAAACCCTTGGCTATTGAAGTTGGTAGATCAGAATGTAAGTAGAGTATTCTCAAAGTTCTCTTCAGATCTAGGGTAACACAATTTTTTGTTGAGACAATGCCTGGATAGAGTTTCCAGCTTATTTTGTATCTAGTTCTACCCAATTGACCACCTCAGAAATGAGTTTTTATCGGGAAATTACGACTAACTAACTCTTTGGGGCGCAATGGAGGCAGTCCAACTGGAGCATTCTTCGACTTATTTATTACTTTATCCTACATTCAAAGTTTCTACGTGCTGGAATTGCATCAGATTTCAAAGCAGATCAAGTCTATAACTTGGAATATCCTTGCTCACTTCACTGTTATAAACGAAATTGAGACAACGTTTCGTTTCTTGTAGTGAATTGAGTATACTAGATAAAGTAATTCCTAGGAAGTTTTGCAATAAATTCTAAGCGGACGTTGTACCCGGAGGAGATTCCTTTTCTGGTATGGAATTATCACAGGAAAATTAGCAGTCTTGCTTATGTCGGGCTTGCCAAACCAACTTTTTAATTATAGAATTTTGGACACGATTAGCGTGAAAAGTATCTTCAAATTGTTCTAAGGTAACGAATTGTATAATCTAGAAAGTGATCAAAGTATGGCACAGAAAGAAATTTCCTACGATCCTACCGCCGTACGGTAAGTAAATGCGTTCCAGATTGAAGAGTATCTGATAATTTCTATCCAAAACATTTGGACTTACTTCTTACGCATGTGCCTCTTTCCCCAAGAAGATTTACAAAGTTCCTGTTAGGAAGACCAAATTATGCTAGCTGCGAAGAACATTGATTAAATTAGAATGCTAAAGGTCAGAAACGTAAGATTGAATTTAGGAAGTTGTCGGAGATCTACAAACTTTTGAAAACCATACGTCAATAAAGTTAGCACCCCCCCATTTGCGCAAATGAAAAAAAATTAGTCCATAATTTAGGACTAATTTAAGACTAATTTGTACCCAAAAATTAGAATTTGACTCAAGCCAGCACCCCCCCTCCTTCGCCAACTGCATGACCGCATAGAACCAATTTAAGACTAATTTGTACCCAAAGGCATTTTTGATATAAACAAGTTGTTTAAGCAGCAATAGCATAAATAGCCCAATAGAATTATGTTTTTACCCGAAAAAAATTGTATACCAGATAATTCCTTTTGGACCCTAAAGAGCTTGGATTGTAGTATAAGATCTCAAAAGTCTGGGAAAATCCCACTGGTGCGTTTTCCGGAAAAGCAGGAAAATCGCGGAAAGTTGGCATTTCTTGGAGCTGTTAGACTGTTAATCGTAGAGAGATGATCTTTTTTTGTTTTGCCACAAATCTTATTACCTATCATTTTTACCCAAAGCATTTTTCTCGATTTTGTTTGGATTAATCGAAATTTCACCCAAACAATAGTTGTGCCTTGTTTTACTAGCTTTAATTTGATACTAATGAAAATGAGATTTGGTGAAAGGGAGATGAATAATAATTGGGGATGTAGTAAAGAAAGTGGCATTGTTTCATATCATAGTGACCGACTTTTGGCGTGGCCCGGCGTTTAAGTTTAAATATGTTGACCGTCCTGCCAGCATAAAACTAATAGCTAACTTCTGAATCATTTTAACAATAATTACATACACTCATATAGTGACCAGCTGGTGGCCTGCCTAGCACATTTCGAAAACTCCCAAGGACTTCTTTTTGTTCTCGAAAGATCAAGGGCAAAACTCATCAGAACTCTTTGTTTTTTAACGACAACTTTTCAAAACTCTTTCGCAGTTGTTAGACTCTGGCACGTTTTTGATCTTATCTGAACTCTTCATAACTCTTTATGTTTTGGCGAGAACTCTTCGATTTTTGTCGAGTATTCCTTACAACTTCTTCGTTCTGCTCAAAACTCTTCGTGTTCTGCACAGAATTTCTTTGTTTTGCCCAAAACTCTTTAGAACTTTATTCATAGAACATATTACTAATTAGAACTCCTGCTTGTTGTCTAGGACTCGTTAGAACTCTTCGTGTTCAGATCAGAAATTGAGAAGTCTGAGATCTGCTGAAATCTCCTTAGTACTGGATAAGATCAAAGAAGTTCCGATGAGTTTGAAGCAGAAGAAAGGAGTTCCGAGCCGAACGTGTAGAGTTCTCAAGAGTTCTGTGCAGTTCATAACGAGTTTTCAAAATTTATGGACACTGTGCAAGTAAAATGATAGTTTATAACGGAAATGCATTTGGGTAAAATTAGTCTTAAATTCAAATATGAGAATTATGAGCTAAGATCAGCTTTTAAACTAAAATCTATTTGTCTATCTACTATTTGGAATGTGCACGTGGTATAATTTGCACTATTATGCATTTGCAGGTAAAAAAATTATTTATAACAAAAATGCTTTTGGGTACAAATTAGTCTTAAATTCAAATATGAGAATTATGAGCTTAGATCGACCTTTAAACTAAAATTTATTTGTCTATCTACTGTTTGCAATTAAATTAGTCCTAAATTATAGACTAATTTTTTTTCATTAGCGCAAACAGGGGGGTTGCTAACTTTATTGACGTGAAAACCATTTTTGAAATGAAAAGCGTGCAACTACTGGGTTTCGGATTTTGCTATTATTTTGGGATACGCATGAAAAACTTATTGATTCGAGTAGATTGTTTGGACTTCAATATGGCGCTTCGAAGATTAATGATCGATTTACGTATGTTTTCAATATCTTCCAAAACTTTTATAAAGTGTTGCCCAATTTTTTTCTTGTTAGAATTTTATGTCGAAAAGTCTACATGATCTTATAGCTAACGTTCTATCGCGTGCCAAAGATTGTTACCTTTCATTTACTATTGTTAATTAGCTATGAGGAAGAATATTTTTGGGATGCTACTCGCAAGGTCTTTAGCTACCTGAGAATTTTTGTCGTTGCCATTTTTATCTATCTAAATATCTTAAGCATCCCAATTCCTATTTTTTAAAGACTATAAAGCCAAGGCTGTAGCTGTGAAATCTGACGGTAAGTATAGAATTTCCGGAAGACGCGAATCTTGTCTCCTTTGCAAAAGAAATTGTTATTTACAATTTGACTATTTTTTTTAAGTTAATGTCTTATAAAATACTAAGTAGAAAGCGTCTGACAACTTAAAACGTCCTTGAAAGTTCATTTCGGCAATTTTGCACTAAATCAGATTAAGGTTCTGTTATGCAATAAAAGATTATCATACATTCATCAGGCAGATTCCAAATTAAAGTCATAAACTTTTAACGAAGTACTTAAAAAATTATGGTACCATATAGGAATCGTTAATGTAGACTTACTAGAATACGACCATAATACCGAGCCTAATTTAAAATGTAGATAATTGAAGTTTTATCTTTGCATCTAATGCGTTCCAATTGCTACCTTCAGACTGCCATTATAGTAGCTTGTAAAGTTTATTAAATTAATTATGTATTTCAATCCATTAAATTTTAGTAATTACATTGTTGTTGGAATTTGAAAATTGCCTATCAATTCTTGAAATTGCTATTCTAATAAAATAACAGGTTTCAAAAATAAACTCAAATTATGATTTCACTTGTTTTTAAACCGATTTTTAATGATAAGTTACTGAAAATAAATATTTAATTAGCATTCTTACGTGTAACTCGGTAAGGCTTTTGTTAATTCTTTTATAGTCTCAACGGAGTTCATAAAAATGTTGCCTTCTCCTCTGTTGTTACACCAATATGGAAGTTAATAGGTACCTACCTACCTACTGGTCATTATTATTCATCGTTTTGTTACCTAGACAGTAAAACGACTAAAGAAAGTGGCATCGTTAAAATAGTGAAATTAAAATACTTTGTGATTATCTTCAATTTGTTCTATAGTGGTGGTATAGAGCGTGATAATAGCATTAGGTGTAATAAAATAATAGTAAAAGCTTTGTTGAAATAGAAGTAGCATTACAATGAAGAAAATGCGTACCTAATAAATTTGTGCTACACTATTGCCTTCTGAAGTTGGTTCGATTTTTAAAATAAGATAATGTTCCTGTTGTTAACTCTCGACGTATCTTAACATGTAGCAGTGTGGGAGTAAAAAACTTGGCAGCCAGAAATACTACACTATCAATATCAAATTCACATTAAATAAAGTAACGCTCATTAATTTTCAGGAACAAAATTATTGTCGACTAGCTGTGCAGTAATCAAACGAGAATTAATCTTTGTTTTTATATGTGTAGAAAATGTGCTGAGCAGCGGGAAGGGATTATCGACTTCGTTTCCGAGCTATATCTCTATATCAAATCAACTTGATTAGGTATTCCAGATTATGGAGATTGCTTATATATTGAATTAGTGTCTTAATTAGACTTTATAGGTTTAGATAACAATGGAATTGACGTGATAACGTGAAGTATCTACTTGATTATGGGATTTCGTGATGTGAAGGTTAGTCTTCTTTCGGGGTTAGAAGAAGAGTTATCTTGCCTTTTGTGTTATAACACATGGGCTGAAAAGTCCCAGGCCTAACAAAGAAAACACGGTTTTTTTTGTTCAAAATTAGCTTTATTCATCAACGTAATTTCCATCAAGAACAACGCAATCATTCCAGCGCCGCACTAACATTTCAATACCACTTTTGTAGAACGATTTATCTTTTGCCTCAAAATAGGACTCGGTTTCAGCGATAACCTCTTCATTCGAGCGAAATTTCTTACCGGCAAGCATTGTTTTTAGGTCTGCGAACAGCCAGTAGTCGCTGGCAGCCAAATCTGGCGAATACGGTGGATGTGGGAGCAATTCGAAGTTCAATTCATGTAGTTTTGCCATTGTTTTGGTTGACTTGTGACACGGTGCGTTGTGTTGATGAAACAAAATTTTTTTCTTTGCCATATGCGGTCGTTTCTTTGCAATTTCGGCCTTCAAACGCTCCAATAACGCTATATAATATTCACTGTTGATGGTATTTCCCTTCTCAAGATAGTCGATGAATATTACACCACGCACATCCCAAAATACCGAGGCCATAACCTTTCCAGCCGATTGTTGTGCTTTCGGTCGCTTTGGACGAGGTTCACCAGTTGCTGTCCACTCAGATGACGATCGTTTTGATTCCGGAGTGAAGTGATGGATCCATGTTTCATCTATTGTCACATATCGACGCAAAAATTCCGGTTTGTTACTTTTAAACATGGCCAAACACTGCTCAGAAACATCAACACGTTCTTGTTTTTGGTGAACAGTGAGCAAACGCGGCACCCACTTTGAGCAGAGCTTTCTCATAGTCAAATGCTCATGCAATATAAAGCCAACACGTTTTTTTGATATCTTTACAATGTCAGCTAACTCACGCAACTTCACTTTTCGATTATTCAAAACGATTTTCTGGATTTTTTTGATGTTTTCTGGTGTTACCGCCTCATTTGGACGTCCACTCCGTTCTGCATCATCGGTGTCTCTACGACCACGTTTGAAGTCAGCAAACCAACGTTTTATTGTTGTTTCCGATGGAGCGGAGTCCCCATAACACTTTTCGAGCCATTGCTTCGCTTGAACGGTATTTTTTCCCATCAAGAAGCAGTGTAAAATTAAAACACGAAATTGTTTTTGATCCATTGTTTTGAAAATAACAAAAGTAGCGTCACTCTTAGCACAATAACTCACAAAATAATGAATAGAATATCATGAAATTTTAACAGCTGTCTTTTGAAGGTTAGTACTAACTGAAAAAGCGGTGAATGCAATAGAACTATTTGTTAGGCCTGGGACTTTTCAGCCCATGTGTTACTTTAGGAATATCTTGCTTATGAACTAATATCTGGTATATGTGTGTGTTTTTGTACCATCTGTTTCTGTGAATGAAATTATAAGACCTACAATGGAAGAAAACAACTCCATAATATATTATCATACCAGAGATTTATTTGTAACCGTCGGCGTCGTCGTGCTAACTTTGCTGGTCGGATAGTTGATTACGACCCAAGCGATCCGGAATTCGAGTCCCAATCTAAAATCGTAGAATACGACGTTATTTGAATTCACTTCTGGAGTTTCTTAAGTCCTATGTACGTTCCGACGCCTACATATTAAGAAAAATAAAAAATCTGAATTACATCTTGTCAAGCTCATTGCCATCATGAAAAAGAGAAAACATCGTTTCTGATATAAAGGATTCACGGAGTATCTTCTGGTCTTTGCAAAACACTCTAGAGCTACTTATAAACGTCAGCACAACAACCTTCCTGACTTGTAATGCTCTTACGATTGAATTCTTAAAGCCTCTAAGGATATGGAATCCATTATATTTCGTTTGTTTGCAAACTATCCCCTGAGTCAAATTTGACCTAGGACCAAATACGATTCACACCAATTCAAAATTTTAAAATCAGAACATACTAATGCAAAATATTTTAAGGTTTTCAAAAAGATTACTTGGTTTTAATTTGGGATTTCCCGATAAGGATTTTCCTTAAATTATAGTGTTTCCCAACCAAATGATGTTTGCTACATCTTAAAACCCACTGATAATTCAATTTTACGTATTGTAACACATCGCATACAATAAATTAAGGAAACGCTTTAGAATAGCTACTATTATTCAGTGTAGAATGATTTCACTCCAATAATCTGAGCAAATCAGAATTTTAGCCTAACTGTGTTGATATCTATCTTGCAATTAGTGAGAGTTGTACGAGGTTTTTGACGATCACCATGAAATCACCTGTTTGGTTATTTATTCTTTCTTTAGCTCGTTACCTTTCATTGTTCCATAATAAGCCTTTTTCTCCACGAATCTCTGTTCTGTGTCATTTTGAACTAGTCTACCCTGATTAATCTTATCAAGCCATCCTCTCATCTAGGTTCTTGTCGACGCAGTGTGGGGCACGAAGCTTTAAAAGTTAATAGAAATTAAAAAAATATAAATTCAGAATCACCTGATCCGCTTATTTTATTGTAAACATTATAGCATTTCTCACTTCTCACGAGGTCTGTTCAAAAAGTATCGCGAATTTTGTGTTTTTTCAAAAATTATTTATTTATTCATGAGTATCTATTTTGTCCCCTTCAAAGTAATCCCCATCAGATATTATACACTTGTGCCAACGTTTTTTCCAATCCTCGAAGCACTTCAAAAAGTCATTTTTTGTGATCTTGTTCAGCTTCTCTTTCGATGCCGTCTTTATCTCCTCAATCGTAGCGTAGAGTCGTCCATTCATGGGCCTCTTCAGTCTCGGGAACAAGAAACAGTCACAGGGGGCCAGGTCTGGGGAATA
Source organism: Ignelater luminosus (assembly GCA_011009095.1). Classification (NCBI taxonomy): domain Eukaryota; kingdom Metazoa; phylum Arthropoda; class Insecta; order Coleoptera; family Elateridae; genus Ignelater; species Ignelater luminosus. The sequence goes on from VTPC01003191.1 coordinate 10,796, forward strand.
CGGTGGCTGCGGCATCATTAGTGTGTTGTTTTTGGCCAAAAATTCGCGCACAAGCAACGATGTGTGAGCAGGGGCGTTATCATGGTGCAAAAGCCAATTTTTGTTCTTCCACAAATCCGGGCGTTTCTGGCGGATTGCTTCGCGCAAATTGCGCATAACTTGCAGGTAATATTCCGTATTGACCGTTCTACCCTGTGGCAAGAACTCATGATGCACCACGCCCGTGCAATCGAAGAAAACTGTAAGCAAAACCAAAAGCACGCTCTTCGTCGTTCACATCTTCTCGGCCCTCTGAGAACATTTTGTACCACCGATAAACGTTGCTTCGGTCCAAGGTAGCTTCACCATATGCCACAGTCAACATTCGGAATGCGTCCGCGCACTTAATTTTGTTTTTCACAGAAAATTTGATGCAGATTCTTTGATCCATTTTTTGGAATAGGCAAAAATCGAAGACGAGCCAAAACACGTCCAAGCAAAGCAACTGTCAAAAATTAACTGAACATTCAAAATGGCCGAACTTGTCGGCATAAGTGAGAGACGTGAGTACCAACATAACGCCACAAAAAAATCGAAAATCGAATATACGTAACCAGCGGAAATTCAAAATTCGCGATACTTTTTGAACAGACCTCGTACATGTCAGGACTTGTTCGTTCGTCCCCATTAGCTCAGTCAACATTAAACTTGTATCCGAGTTGCGCGTAGTTTAAGATTGTTAATAAAAATTGCATAACTTTGTGTCGATGTTACTGACTGGATATAGTTGGTACGTTTTTTAGAAAATATGGAAAATAGACCTACAGGTATGTAATTCAATTTGTCATATTTTTTTTGTGTTTCACTAACTTTTTAGTATAAAGTAATTGTTTCGTTCGAAGGTAGTCAACTAATGTCATCTTTAATTACAATAATGCTATCGGTAAGAGTTATAGTTTATTTTCAAGCTGGTCAAAGTTATATTTTATGTAATAGTGTATTCTTAAGAGGTTAGGTAATTAAAATATCCTCGAATTCATTGCCTGTTTGTGCCCTTTTCAAAACAATGATGCATGAAAGTAGACATGACACATTTCGGACATTTCTTTATTATCATAGTACTTTTCTGTTTATTATAGGATCGCAACTAAGCGTCGTAAAAATGACTAGAATGGACTTAGTCACTCATATTAGGGGAACTCGTTTCAAAAATATTGAAAAACAATTACATTTTTTGAAGTCACATCTTCAAAATCTATGCAATTGCCTCGAGTCTTCACTGAGGATGTGAATAATCAAATATCAGATTTTACGACTTAATTTAAACAAAAATGGTCTGAATCGAAGAGAATAAAATAAAAATGCAAATTGGCTTAAAACAACAATTTCTGAACTTTCTGAGTGCGGTAAACGCCAAAAAACTAAACAGTTACGTTTGAAGAATTCTGTTGATGAACTGACATATGCAACTCAGATGAGTTTACGCTCTTCTGAACAAATTCAAGTGAAAGAAATTACTTCTACCGTTCCTGCAAGAGCGTGGAAATATAGGAGAGCATTGGTAGAGGTAGAAAAGCAAAAAAGTTCAATGATTGTCGAGCAAAACTCTCACGACATCAGTATGAAGTCGTAAGATTCAAAGACAAAATGAAGT